>JAVTVJ010001996.1:0-243988 GCA_034509425.1 Eopsaltria australis | reverse complement strand
TATCAGGAATTTGAGACTTTTGAGCATTGCCAAATTTCAGACTTCTGCTGAATCCTCACAGAAGCTCAGCAGTGCAGAGGTTGAAAACATTTCTTGTTCATACAAGTCACCCTGCCCTGAGAGAGTTAGCAACGGTGGAACATTTTGCTGAACTAAACTGAACTCGGGAAACTCCACACACAAGCATAGACTAACATCCCGTAAGTGCTAGAACAGCTGAAGCCTGTATCTAAATACTAGCCAAGGATTAACAAAGTCCCGTGAAACTTGCAGTCAGAGCAGTCTGAAACATATCAAGTATTTAAGAGAAATTTGCAAAAGATTCTCGTTTTTTATTTAACAAGGACAGCATTCAGTACCTTGAAAGACCAAGGCTTTTCAGTGGGTAACCTTCTACTGTCTCATAAGTATCACTTTACAGCATCTCCAGTGGTTCAATCTGTCCTGAAGACTACTTTGCTCAACCAACTGATGTGTTTCGTGGTCCCTTGAGCAGTTCCTTAAGATATTGGTGTTAAAGGATCATTTTATCTAACACTGAAATATGGCCTCCCTTATTGTGTAACTTGTCAACTATTTAATAGCACACAGCAAAGCTGTACAAGAGGTTTAAAATGGAACAGGAAGGCCATGAGAAGGAAACCCTTCTTTAACAGCAAGTGACTAAGATACTCTCCTGCCTGTACTGTAAACATCCATTTTAAAATGAGTAAACTCAACATCATGATGAGTGAGACACCATGGCTTTGCAGATTTAATTAATACTTAAACATGGGGGATCACTGAGAATTGCCTACATACATTCAGTCTCTAGAATTTGTGTTTCTAATTTTCAGGGCATAAGATATTTCTGGAGCTTAACACACAGAAGAGGCATGCTAGAGAGCAGAGTAAACAGGGCTATGGATGAACACCTCATTACTTAAGCAAAATACTCAGGCTTGTTTTTTGAAAGGTTACCAACAGGTAGACTAAGAATCTTGGGTTTTTTCATAGAAGTGGTCTGGTCTATTTATTTGCATTGCAGTGCTTGTTTTCTAATGCCTTCACCAGCAAAAATTCTCTTGGCATTCTCTTGTGTTATGTTTGCCACTGGATGAGTTCATTGCCATGTATCTGTCCAAGCAGAATTCCAGTGATATTGTCAAAGACACGAAGCAATGCAAGTGAGTTTTACCTTGCTGACACATTATTTGGTGTTAACTGCAGGTTCTGTAGAATGACAAACTTATATAAATGTGAAAAATAAAATCATATTTGATTGTGTGGCAATTGTTTTTTTAGGGCATACATGACAGCCACACTTACTCACAAGCTAGCTTTCTTTCAACAAACTCATTTAATGTTGGCTGGAAAAGAATGGCAGATCAGTGCCAGACCTCCTCTACTTACTTTTTTTTCTAGTTGCTTCTTCACAGATCTTGGACATTGAACACTACTGATGGCCAAAACAAGGGATCTGGACCCTAGTATCAACCATTTAACTTTCAGAGAATTCAGAACAGTCAGGAGATAGATCTTAAGTTCCTGAACAGAATTGGATCTTTTCAAAGGGGCTCAGCTATGTTTTCACCGTCTACAGAAGAGTCAACCCAGAGTGAGGAAGCCCCTTAATTACACACTTTTATACAAAAGTTTTTAACTGCGTATGGTGAACAAAAAGTGTAGGTTACCATTTCAGTACCTGATCTGACTTCCAAAAACTCAGAATTCAGCTTTTCAACATTCATGTGAAAAGCAGAGGCAAGTATTACCAACCGCTGTAAATCAATCAGTTTTCCAACATAGCGACCAGCTCATTAAAATATATCTTCAATATCTTACTGCTAGTGTGTTGTGCTATAAGTAAAAATCAGTCAAAGCAGACAGGGAAATAAATTCAGACATCATTTCATCTAGGACACTTAAATGATGACAGTATTGTCTGCACTTACGGATGTAAGAATGAGGGAGATGTCAAAGAAAAAAACTTCTGTCCCCAACATTTTTCCAAAGGTTTTCTGGAAGAAAACATACAATAAGACGAGGAGAGTCTGTAAAAATCTTGGATGCAGATTTGAGGGGTAGAGTAATGGAAATGGAGCTTTTTTGGAACACAAAAAAATATCTTTCTTGAGAAAGAAGAATGAGTGGAGCCTGGCAGCAACACAGGATTTGGTTTGTAGGGAGGTGACAAAAACAAAACCAAAGAGACAAGTTAAAACTGACAGTGCAGAAAATTTATCTGCAGAAAGAAGCTAAAGGCAAAATATAGCCAAGTAAAGTAACCCCATAAACTTCCCTAACATGAGCATTCTGAGGCTGAAATTTTGTTTTCTGTTTATTTTACAAGACGTGAACTAGCCTTTCAGTTCAAAAACACATTAAATAATTTCTTTCTAAAAAGACTAGTTTCCTTATTAGAATTGCAGAGGGTTTCACAGTCCCCACGAGTGGTTATTGGGGTTTTGTGCTCTTGTCCTCAAGTAACGACCAAAATCTCTGACCTGTTAATTACAAAGCAGATCCTGAAATATGCATACAGTCCTGTGCAAAGTAATCACAGACTGTGCTGCTCACTATATCTAAAAACTAAAATGCAGATGTTGAGAAATGATAAACTGACTACAGAAGCCTGGAGTTAAATATTTTTATTAGTAAAGACTGGCCTAGGTCTTAAGTTCCTAGATGATCAGAGTTAACTTTCAGCTTGTGACTCAGTTGTTAAACAATGCCATTTCTATTCTCACGCCAGCAGACAGCCCCACACAACACCCATGGGAAGACACGATGCTTAAAACAGGAGATTTTCTTCACTGAGTTTGAAGACTAAAGTTTTCAGATGATTCTGTATAAGTCTCTATTATTACTGTTTCACCAATGAAAAAAGTAGGTGAGAAAGAATAAAGACAACCTGTCTGCTACAAATTGTATCCTGATTCATTATCTTACTTTGCTTTAATTTTTGGCTGGGTTGTGGCAAAGAGTCACTGCTGTCAGGGTACTCCTGCTCATACAGACAAAAAAGAAAAAAAAAGGAAAAGGAAAAGGAAAATTCTTTAACAAGGCCGAGCATTGTATGTAGCAAAATAAAGCAAAATAAAAAACTCAAACAAATAATCCAAACTAAAGTGTCAAAGCAGATAAGAATTTCTATCCCCATTCCAATTACTAAGTGACTTCATGACACTGCTGCATTTTTTTGTAATCAAAAGCAGTCATATAATTGTGTGAAATTAAAGTATTATTTTAATCTGAAAAGCTGAACTTTGTGTAACACAGCTGATGTAGAACAGGAATGAGTAAATGTATAAAGGGACACTGCAAAGTTTGATAAAAACTCTGTCTCAGTTACATTTTCATGGACAAACAAAAAATAACTATCTGAGCTATCTTATTAACAGAAAAGAGAAGTTTTGAAACATTGCTGAAAATGGCACAGACATTCGAAGTTATATAAACTTTTAACCTTATTTACAGAAATAAATTGTTAAATGTTCTTTATGTTTGGGCAAGTCTAGGCCAGACTTAGAAAGGCCAAAGGCCTAGAAGGCTAGAGGCCAAATGTTTAACCTGTTAGACTGCAAGTGTCACAAGAAGACTCCATTTGGAAATATGTTTAGTCAACAGAACTCAAGAAGAATAACTCCACATCATCAGGGGCAAGTTTTACACAAGATTTATTTTGCCTGTATGGCTCACTGTGCTAGTTTGGAAGTCACAGGTTCTGGGTCCAGAGCAGATGCTGCAAGTGCTAGCATTTGTGTTCAGTGGTCATCGTTTCATTTCAGTCCAATGTATCTCCTAAATTCTCTTTCATCTTCCAAGTCCCATAGAAAGATAAATCAGGAGTTATTTCCAAATCAGAGTTTGTTTTTTTCAGGATGAAGTCTATTTCTGAATAAACAGTTTGCCATTTTAAAATTAAATTCATAGAGTTTTGGGATGTTTGTGTTTGACTATTTTAGGGGTGAAACATGCAAAAGAAAACAGAAAGGATAATGTCTTAGGTTTTGCAAATCATGAACAACATCAGTTTCATTTATTTATAACTTGTTCATAAAAACTGGTTGCATCCAAAAGATTTCTTCAGTCACGCTTTTTGGGAAATACTTGTGATGGGTTTGCCATTGAATTACCTCACTCCTAGAATTCTGTTTGTAATGAGTAATAACAGCAATGAAGATGTCATCAAACAATAAAATCCCCCAAAGAACTGGAGCCTGTTCTCAGCTCACAGTGTATGTAAACACTGGAAATAAATGCAGCATTGCAATATCCTATAGTCCTGCCCATAAAAATGTAACAGGATAACTTTTCCTCCATATAGAACCACATGAAATTGTGAGAGGACAATTGTACTTTACATTCTTTTATCTTTCATATCCTGTGGTGCTGGAAACACTGGGCTAACATCTAATCCTTCAGGTTGTAGCCAGTATCCCTTGCCCATTTCAACAGTAAGACATGTTCTCTTCAAGTGCATATGTGGAGGCTGCAAGTCAAAGGCACCGGGGAAAGCCAAGTCTCCTATCTGTCCTGTGTTAAACACTAGTCTTTCTCCCTTTATTTGGTTTTTGTAGAGTTTACAGTTGCTGCAAAGGAACAGCTTGTGAATTGCCATTTTTTCCTCAGCTTTCATTTCATAGCATATGTGTTCTCTGCATAAAGACCTAGTTATCGAGGCTCTAGAAATCCATTAACACTCATAACAACTCATTCTGGAAGCAATGTTTTGCCTAGAACCACATTATCATCACAGCTTGCTCAAGCTGTCTGCTGTCTAAGGGATGTTTGTGAAGGGGCAACAGGATCAGGCAAAACTCCTGCACTCTCTTTTTCATGCAGTTAGTGGCAGAAGTTTCACACATTTTTGAAAAGTTGTCCACGTTAGTTTTATTGCAAGCTCATGGGCACCAGTTAGTTGGAGATCAGTGAGGTGCTAATAAGATAAGACTTATTCATGCACTTATCCCTGGCAAGGGTGGTAACAACTGTTCTGGGTGGGAACACAATCCCGGCATTGGAGTCCGTGTTCCTGGCATCATCACCCATGAGTGTCTTGGCAAGACTGACAGATTTCATAAAGGAGAAAAATAACACTGATGTCAACTTTGAAGACTTCTCCAGGAAGAATAAAGACTATTTGACATGAGAGGTTTAGCTGCACCAAGCTCCTGGCAGGGGAAATGCAACAGTCTGCTCATCAGACAGCAGTGGCTATCCCAGCTCATGACACCCAGTATTTCAAGCACCTGACAGACTGAACTCACACAGACAGCAGATGTGGAGATAAGTAGGCAGGGCTGGTGGACATCAGAGTCCCATAGAAGCTTCAACACCGGGTGGAAGGCAGTATCTTTCCCTCCTCTTTTGCTGCCCACAAGGTGAAATTCTTTTTTTACATCCCTGAAAAAGTGATCATAGCAGGCTCTTTATTTAAAAGATTTTAAAAAATCACAAAGACACATCCCAGAGCCTGTATTTGTGGCTTGACATTTCCCTCTTCTTTCTACCTGCTCAATTTGTGTGAGCACAGTCTAGTGTTGCTGGGGTATCCTTTGTTTCTCCAGTGCTTGCAGCGGTCAAGACTTGGCAAAAGTTTAAGTTCCCTGTAGTATGCTCCAGGCTATAGTTTATCTGCAATTAATCTGCATGTAAGAGAATCACATCTAGTTTCAGATGACTTAAAGAAAGCCCAAACTGTAAATATATGTTCTCTCTTGTCTTTTTTTTTCTGAGCAAACAATCCCGGGGTGCTATGAACTGTGAGCCACTTTTGAGGGATTAACCTTGCCAAGAGACTCTCTGCGACAGCAGTGCCATATGCATGACCCTGAACACAGGCAGGATCTGTGTGCGGGACACTAATAAAGTGAATTTGCATCTTGGTTTTACATGTATCTGTTCTCTCTGCCCAATGGTCTCTGGAAAGGCCATGATGTCCAATGACCCCTCTTGCCTTGTTATTTTACATGACCCACAAAGGCAAACCACTTTGTTGTGTTTTGCTACATACAGAGTGGGGTGAGAACTGCTGCAGATTTGGAGCTGTACAGGGAAGATCATCCAAGGAGGAAGGTGTCTCTGAGCCAGATTCCAGAGAAAGGAGAAATGGTGGTTCATGTTCTTGGATGAAGATGTTAGTTTAAGAAGGGAAGGAGTTACAGCTTCCAGGCTGGTTGTAATGAGGAAAGGGAAGCAGGTTGAACTTAAGATCATCTCTGAACCCTTTATGCTGATCGAGAGCTTCTTGATAGAGATAATGGCCATTTCAAAAGTGAGCATGGTACACTTTGCAAGACTAGTGTGACCTGCTGTCACAGAGCTGAGAAGGTAGCTCACTGTTCTACAGTTTACACTGGTTACTGCACAGCCAGAGAAAAAAAGGGCCCATCAGTGAAGCCAAGAAAGTGTGGAGAGTCAGATAACTTGGATCTGGGGGCAGCCAGGACTTCCAGATGTCCAGTATTTCTGCTGCTTGCTTAGCAGAGTGCCACAGTACACAGACAGGCCCATGAGAGTGTCCCCTCCTGGAACCCAGAACACAGAGTGCCACAACACCTCTCTTTAGTGTGAGAGGAACACCTCTCTCCTTGCCTGGAATCCCTTGTTACTTTTACTGCACCCTACTCGCACAACCACAGTTTCTTATATGTGAAGATAGAGCAAAAGCAATATCAGCCTTCTGCAGTGGCAAGGCACCATAGGGAGTACAAGGAGGAGAACCTGTCAAAGATACTGGAAGGATTTCCTCTTAGTGTGCATTGCAGGCAAAGTCAGGGTTCCTGGGAACTGCAGTTTGAACCTTGCATGTTTGCTGACCTGACCTGTGGGCAGCATTGCTATTGACAGACAGACTGAGGTAGCCACCTGATTGTAACATGATTTCAAATATGAGATGTCCTACTGCAAAATGTTGTATTCATCTGCCAGTTACTCATCTAAAACTAATGGAAAAGTCTTCAATTTCTCTTTGGCTAGCCTCCCCAAGATGAGAGGGAGGCTGAACTGAAACACCAAGTCAAGCATATGCCTGCATTTGTTAACCCCTCAAACTCCACTGACAGTCTTTTAAACTAGTATTCACCTCTAAATTAAGAAGATCCCCTTCAGTTCAAGCCTCACAAAGAGAGAGAGTGATGAATTTACAGACCATATTTGCCCATTCCTTCACATAAGAAAAGAGATTTCCCACACTCTCAAGGAATGCCATTGTGAGTGCACAGCACAGTAGGCTTCAAGAGAAACACAGAAATACTGTCCCTCTGCTAATTTGTCACAAAGCAACTACTATTTCATGCAACCCAATCAATTACGATGGCAAAATATTTGCTTCACACAAATGCATGAATGATTTCCAAGGATAAGGCATTTCTTATGAAGAAGATGAGAGAGTAGGGAGGAATAAACCAATTAGCATTAGAGAGAGGAAAGAGATTTTTTCAGTGTGAGACCAGAATTCATTAAAGCAACCGTAGGAGCCCATAGAGTGGCTCAGTGTGGGTGCTTGAAGTGAGAACATGGATTATGGTAGAGAGATGTCTGCCATCATCCTGCACTAACCTCACTGACTACTAGTGCTTCAGAGCAAGGTGTAATAACTGTGTAATGGACTAACCTAGAATAAACTGACCCCAAGAGAAGCTTGCACCTAGCCCCCTGCTCAATTAGTGAGTGGTTTTTGCTCTAGAGCTTTAGGGTTTATAAGACACATTTGTTTTTCTTGCCTAATAATGATGGATCTTGTAATTATCCCTGTGCCGTCTGATGCTTTGATAGAGCTCATTATGCTCTTAATCTCAGTGATACACTGCATTGGCCCAGATGCTGGACAGTGTTCCATGTAAGGTTGTATGCTCTGATGTTTTACAGAGTGGAAATTCGAATCCCTCTTCCACAAAACCCACACAAAAATATTATCTTAAAGGAACAAAGCCTAAAATAGCCCATTTACTCCAACAGTGTGCCTAGCCCTGAAACTTCCCCTAAGCCTCACTCCTTCCCTCCACGCCTTCCCAGGGTCCAGGTGCCCCACATCCCCTGGCATAGGCCCAGAGGTCCCCCATTTTTCCTATGGGACTTTAAGGTATGTTGCAGCCTGGCAGTGCCCCATGGCACTGGGCACAACACCAGGCCAGTACCAGGAATGCAGGTGAGGCAGGGACAGCTGACTCCCCTCTCCAGAAAGGCTCTCAGGGACTCCCAAAATCACAGCATAGTCTATGAATTTGGAAAGGATTGCTTCAGGCCTTCATATCTGAGAAAAAGAAACAAAACCAAAAAGAGCAAATAACAGCAATGACTAAAAAGGAAGTTACCAATAAAGCACTGCAATCAGAACTTCCACCGTGTAAAATTCTGTTTCATCACTGAATTCTTCATCTCCATTAAAAAAAATTATTTTTTTAAAGAGAAAGGTTAAATAGACAATTTACTTTCTTCATTCCTTACAATGTTCAAAGATTTGGCTTGTGTTTTTTCATTATGGGCTACTTTGTAACCTGTGTCATGGCCTTCTGTTGCTTTTTGCAGCTCACTTTTTTTTCAGTGCACGTTGGCAGGTGTTATTCCACATGCTCTGCAGACAGCCTGCTGATCACATGGAACTGCTTTAATACCTTGCTTCCAGCTGCTTGGTCATGTTAAAGAGCAAAAGGTACATTTCTGAATACTCATTGTCCATGTAAGAAAATGCTGTAAGCTGTGGCAAGGATCCTGTCAGCTCAAGAACAGAAAAAATCTAATCAATGAAATATGCTATTTAAACCACATTAAACCGCTATTTATACCGTAATTTTACAAAAAAAACTCATTCAACCTGTTTTATGAAACAAAAGTGCAAGTGAAAAAAGAAAAGTAAGATAACTTTTTTTTTGTTTTCATTAAACGTTTATTAATCTAGATAGGACCTTTTGAGGGTTTTCAGTGCTTACTTGTTAGGAAGTTATTTGGAGTATTTTAAAAGCATTTTAGATCCATCAAAACTATTTAAGAAGACTTATGAAATATTCTGAGATTGTGCATGCCTTAATTGCTGTCTCACCATAAAAAATTCTTCACCCCATCAAATTCAAGATAGTGGTCACACATGCTGCTGCATGGATGCAACCTCCTGTTAAAACTTGGGTTACAGAATCAGGACCTTAACATGACATGAAAGATAGGGAGATATTAAGAGATCTTTTTTGGAGCAGACAGATAATTTCTATTATTTTGGCAGCATCTCAAATACTTAATGTGGTATCTCCAAGACAGTGTGATCCGTTTAGAAGCAATGATTTTTCCTTGGAGCTGGCACTTGATTTTTTTAGGTCCACAGTCTTAGTGATCCTTTATCTCATCAAGCCATGAAAATGTTAAAAATGTCTTACAGGCTACTGACATGTTCTTATCTTACCAAAACCAAGTACAAACTCATAAAATCTGCTTGTATTTCTAATTTCGATTCTAGTCAAGCTATTGTCAGATAAAAAAGCATCATCTTCACTCCTTTTTCTATTCATAGATTTATTGTTAATTTTTTTTTTTTTGTATTATTCCACACTACACTGCTCTAAAACTAGTTGCAATTTTAGTACATACTATATATTTTGCTGCCATATCCAGGGAACAATCAATGACCTTTCTTAATAATGTATCACTTTACTGAAAGTTACACGTAATTAAAAAAAATGAATGCATGCTATATTTATATTTGGTAGTAAAAATCCCTGCTCAAATAATATTGCTATCAACACAATTATATAGACAGTATTGCAATTAATGGCAATGTCTGAACAAAACCACAAATATAAAGATTCAAAGGAACAGGCCTTTTAGTAGTGTAAGCACAGCAATGTGCACTTTCTTTTCTAGCTGATAGATTCCTACTCACAGTATTTTCCACTGCTTTGGATATAACCTGTTCTGGTACTGTATCTTCACTGATTTCAACTGAGTATTTTCAGTCTGAAGATAAAATCTTCAGCAAAGAAGATTAGAATAAAGAGCCACTGGTGAATGAGTCTATGTGTTGTAACAGAATTGGGAAAGTGGTAGAGGACCTCTCAAGATCATCATTCTGTTTTATAAAAAGAGCAGCTTCTTCCATGCAAGCAGTAGGGCAATTTACTGTAAAACCTGAAACCTGGATCCTTTAACTTTTTTTCAATACAGCCATTCTTACTCATATTAGCCTATGCAGGGAATCATCTGTCATTCCTAAATGTTCTTGACTCCTAAGGCTGTTGAAGTCCATGAAAACTGGTCAGTCACTTTCCTCCTTTCCTAGCAGATCCTCACATCATTTTGCAACTACCTCCACAAAGCATTCCCTATTGTTCAGCTCACCTGTGACTTTTCTGGGGAAAGAGCTTGTGATAGGCACCATCCTACAGGAAACTGCTCTTCCCCTGTTTCAACATAGCCTTGCTGTTTTGTGCCTTGATAGAAGTTAGGAAGTTTATTTTGAAAGGTTTAATAGCTACAATTTTATAGAAACTGTGTAGATCTATTAATACCTTAAAGTACTTGGCATATTAGACAGATATTTGATATGTTGCAATACTGTAAAATGTTTAAGGAAGGAAGAAACACTACCCTTGCCTTTGCAGGTTTGATTTTGCTGTCATGATTATTATTATGTTTAATTTAAAAACTGAAAGAATGTCTTTTTTTAAAGGGGATTTTTTTCCTCCATTGTTTATTAGCCACGCACAGCTGCTTAAATGGCAGGGTCACCTCTGCAGGTCATGCATTTTTGCATAGTAAGTCTATGTGTATAAATATTACTTGAGTGCTCAAACTCCAGCACACACTGACTCATGCTGCTACTGATTGTTTCCTTACTATAGGCATTCCATTTTCAACAGTGATGCCAAAGATCTCATGAAAGAAACAGCAAGGTGCCTCCTCTACTTAGTGTAGGAAGGGCCCAGTGACAGCCACAAGTAAAGTGAACGTAGAAAATAGTCAGGTCTTTGTAATAGGTAGCCTTCATTTTTCTGCCAGTAATGCTAGGTTAGAAAGCAAGCAGTAAGAAATGGCCAGTGAAAAGTGTCCCTGACATATCAACTTAGATGAGTGAACACTCATGCCTCTGACAGAGGGACTTGGAGTTCCCACACATCTCACGGGGTCACTTGGGCACATGCAGGTTATTAGACCACCCCTCTCTTGTGACATGCTGCCTGCATGCAGACATGCCTTACACCACCAGAAATGTCAGCCTGGGCAGATGACCCAGACACCTTCTGAACTTTACTGCTGCCTCTTTTTAATTCTGTCACAAATTCACCACACTCATCTGTGATCTGGTGAGTTGAGATGTTACGGCTCTTTCTAGACAGAAATCAACCTACATTTAACCAAGAGGCTATGTAAGTGAGCTGCCATTTCTTCCCTCTTCCCTAGCAGCAGGACTTTGTCACAGGCTCTTGCCCCTGAACTGTGCTTTCTCAGGGTGATGCATGCACTGCAAAGGAAACACAAGCATGGTGTGTGTAGGGATTAATTTAAGAGTATTACTGAAGAAAGAAAAGCATCTAGAATTTTTTACTGTTGAAGATTTGTGGGTTTTATTTTGTTTTGTTTTGTTTTTTCCAATAAGCACAAGCTGGCAGTAGAAGTTCTTGCTTTGAAATTAAGTAATTTGCCATCTGTATGATGTTACTGGTACTGTCTTTGGAGCTACTGTTACTGAATGTGTTCTGTGTAACACTGAGTGTGGTGACACAGCTCAATTCATTATAAACGATAATAGAAAGTTTGCTTGGTCACTTTCAGACCAGAAGAATGAGCTCAGTCTGATTTGGGAGTGTATTATAGCTGATCTGTGAGTGTATTATTTCATCTCCCCTTCTTTTTTTTTTACTTTTATTTTTTTAGCTGGTGGGAGTGATCCATTGTCTCTAAAATCAAGCTGCTCTTTGCAGTTGACTTCCCACTGACATGAGGAGCAAGTGGTGATTTTGCTTCCAGATGAAACCTAAGGAAAACGAACATCTGTGAAGAATGGAGAATGGTGGCAGCACAGTGAAGTGCCTGGGAGCAAAGTGTTCAGCATGCTCACTAATAAGTGTCAGCTTGATTTGAATCACTTGCTAAAGTGCAGTCTGGCTGAAGTCAAAAGAACATACTTTTCCTCAATGAAATGGAATCCCAAGGCATAAATAAAAGATTTCACCTGGGAAGAGTGATTTATTATCTCCATCCCAAGAAAGATGCCTGTGATTTACCACACCTCCTTGTTTTAAGGCAGAAGCAAAAACAACCCCTTCCCCCAAAATAACCCCTAACCAGCAATCACCAGCACTATCTCCATTAGCTGGAAGAGAAGTGCAAGAGGCATTTATGCCAGTGATTTAGTTGAAGTTAACAGAGTCATTCAGATGGGATAACAGATCAAGAGACCAACTAAGGGACAAACTGGGGCCATGGCTCCAAAAACCTTGAGAAATTTAGTAATACTTATTTAAAAATAAAAAGGCTATATCACAGTGGCTTCTGTCCAATCTAAGACTCTGATCGCATATCCCAGTCGAAGGAGCCAACTAATTCATTCCTGACCATATGGATGTTGTAAAGTTGTAGAGATCAAACCCCTCCCTGACAGAATCTTGGATCAACGAAAGAAAACATTTCTGCTCCCTCTTGAGCAGCCATTTCGGGTTTTAGGGGGAGCCTGATCCATGTTGGGACAATGGTTTGAATGGTTTAGTCAATGCTAAAGAACGTTCACACAGCAGACACAATCAATAAGGCTTATAATTTATTTACTTCATTCCTGAGTCTGAGGGGTTTGATTTAGGGAGCTGACATGGGATCTCAAAGCGAGCAGTAGCTTTCTGGTGTGAGTGACAGGTTTTAAATACTGTCTAGGTCTTAGTAGATCCTCCATAGCCTCTTGTTCAGGACTACATTGAAAGTAAAACACTCTTCATACACTCTCAGCAGATCTCCACTCTATCTGTGTCTGCTGCTAGCTGTTCCCATAAATTACATACACAAAATACAAAACCACCAGGCAGGGATGACTGGGCCCCTTTTGATTCCACTCAGTCATGAAGCTTGAGCTTCTGTGGGTTCTAGGAGGTGGAGGCACGAAAAATGATAATTGCATACAGTTCCTACTTCCATCTTCCATCCTTCTACTGACTGAAGTTGCAAAAAGGAAACAGGGTAGAGAATATGAGGTAATTGCAAACGGAGAATGACTGGGAGTACTTGTCTTTTTTTTCAGATGTGTACCCCCACTTTTTCCAAAAATCAAAATTTCAAGGAAAACCCTAAAAAAATGGTTATCGGGGTCAGTCAGCAAACTGTATATTTCTCTCAAGCTGACAAGTTTACTCAGGTCCCCTACAACTTTACCCTTCTTTCCAGAATGAAGTAAATTATCTGTGCTGCTTGAAATGTTGGAGTGCAGAGCACTTGCTGAGACAGTAATATATTCTTAGGTGAAATAGTTCTTTTACCTGTGCTTTAATTTGCTCAATCTTTAAGCCAAAAATGGCCACATAAAGTGCTTAGTATCTTTTTCTTTTCAGTCCTCAGCAAGTGTCAGCCAGACTTAGCACAAACTGGTCAAGGGTAGGGACAGCTCTGAATGATGGCAAGCCTTGAAAATTATCATGCTGCAATAAATAAGTTGAAGACACTCATGAAAATGTTATTGAGTGACTTCTGCCTTGTTCTCTCCTTCCATGTTTTGCTGATCTCTAGTAAAGATGAATAAGGAGTGACTGCCTAACACACCTATACATTTTTATTTACAAGATGCTAGCTATTGCCTAAACCTCTAGTCCCATTTATATTATGAGACATAAGTAAACCACACAAATTCAGGGAAATGAAGAAATGTGAGCTTTTGCATGCGCTGCATTTGTACCAGTGCTGCCCTAAGTTAATTTCTTGGGATTCCCCGATGATGGGGAAAATTCCACGGGGGTGTAACAATGCAGGACTGGGAACATCCCTTAGTCCAGAGAGCAGTGTTCTCAGCTCTATGGCTACATTGCCTCAGGTCAGAGCACACTGCTGGTACTCAGCCCAAGAAAGCCTGCACACAGAAAACTAGAGTGATAAGACAAGGGAAAAATTAATTAGACCAAGTCATGCCTACTTCCATAACTGCGCAAGAATTACACCAGAACATAGGAAGCAGGTGTCACTGAGGCTTCTCTGAGATCCATTCTGAGTGCCTTCTGAAAAAATCACGGAGGTTTTTCAGTGTCTAGGTGGAGCCCATGCCACTGTGCAGCATTCTTTTTTCCCCATGTGCTGCACAGCAAGAGGCATTACTGGTAGTTGCAAAGGCACTAGAGAAATAAGTTTATTGTTGGAGTTCATTGGCCCTCTGCTTCAGCAGCTTTTCTACATTCTCACGTCCTGCAAGAGCTCAACACAGAAATTATCTCTCCTTAAGGTGAACAAGGTCAAATTTTCCTCTTAATGAACTCGGAGAGCACATTGTCCACCCCAAGTACTTGGCAAGGATTGTACAGTACATGTACATTAAAACCATAAGCAACTTTCGCACTCAGAAAGAAATGTTAGCATTGGCTGCTGTACAAAAGGAATTATAAAACAACAAAGAGAAGCAGAGACCATTTGGGATATTCCCAAATGGCAGGAAATACAAATGGCAGGAGTAAGGTAGATAAAAGATTCATGCATCTGACCAAAATATACTTTTTCTGTTCATAAAATCATACTTAAAAGGTATACTTCATGTTTTACAACTCAAGCCCACATTGATAAAACTGCCATCTTTCAGCCATCTCTTTATCTAAAAGGTGCTCTTTAGTCCTTCCTGAGTGAGATGAAGGATGATTTATTTGTCAATCAGAGAATGATCTCAAGAAGAAATTTTGCTCTTCTACTTTTTCTCTGGAAGAACAAGAAAAAAAGCACCACTCTTCAGGCTAATGTACCTGTGCATAACATGGTCTACAGTCATTGCCATCTGTTCTGGCATTCAGCATCAGAGATGTCAAAATTTCTGAACAAAATGGAAAATTGTAGTGAATTTCCAATTTCTGGTACTAATACAGCATGAAGAAAAAAAGTGCTGCTGCTCTGCATGACTCAGAGCTGATTCTATCTGGAAACACTGTGATTGACTTTGAGAACAGATTTTCCTTTTTTCTGAGTAGCTTTACTTTGCAATAATATCTCTGCTTGCTTAAGTAAAATGAATGTTATTCTGTGCTTGAATGAAATTTATTTCACCCTTGGCAAGAAGTGACCAGTTTATTTTTAGGGATGTAAAGTTCTTTTAATAGAAAAGCGATGGGTAGAAAAAAATAATATCTTCTCTCCTTTTAGAAGCTTTGGGATTTTTTGAACTACTCTCCATTGGAGAGAAGTTCCGGAAATCCCACCTCCATGTAGTCTGATATACCAATATAATTCTGGTCTGCTTGCAGCTTTTTACATTGTGTTGGGTGGGTACTGCATTATTGCTGGATTGCTTCCAAAAATCATCAACATAATAATAAAAGAACTTGTTCAGAAGATGTTTATCCAAATATCTAACTAGTTTTTTGAGGAGAAAATCCATATTGAGCAGAGATATCATTTGCAGCAATAATGTCTGGAGGAAAAGAAAAATGAAAAGTGTCAGTCAAAGTAAACAGACTTTATAATGCAGCCCCCAGGAGGCTGTGTTACAGTGTATAATATATTCAGTTGCATACACCTAGCCCTATTTTCAAAGTCATAAACTGGGGTGGATTTGTCCGAGTTTCAACAATATAATTGTTTAGCTGTAAATTTTCCTGCTGGCAAGTTCCAGAGTTTTCAGATAATCCCAGGCAGGGATTCAAGCTTGCCATCACATACACAATAGATTGTTCACGAGTAGTGTACGGAGCCTGCAAACCATGCTGCCACAGAAGTGTGCTGGGGATCACGGGCTCCCTCAAGCACACAATTTAATTTGAATATATGATACACAGATACTTGCAACGTGGTGCACAAAGACAGTGCCATTGTTGTGGATTATGTATGATTAATGGTGGAAGTGCATAGTAGGTTTAGAAGAGTGTAAATCACTCATTTTTTTTAGCGTCTTGAGCAATAAGATGCATTCCCACTTGAAGCCATGTGGAGAGGGCTTGGCTGAGGCCTTTTTTCAGAAGAGTCAGGGGAAACACCTGTGTCTCTGTTAATGTGAGGCATGGCCCATAGCTTCTTATTTGGGCTATTTTTCTCCTGACTACACAACTTATGTCCTGGCAGCAAGATCTCCTGAGGTTTTCTGTTTCATTTGAATGCTTATCTGCTTCCATCTAAGTTATACAACAGGGCTTGAAATGTTTGTAGAAAAAGTTACAAAGATAGCAGTCCTACTGAAACCACTTCTTCATGGGCAAACATGATGGGAGCTGATGTACATAAACTAATGAAGAGGAAGGGAAAGAGAAGAGCATTTCCATTTCTCACTAGATTAGGAAGTCAAAGACTATTTGCCTGATTGAACTGGAGCTTCCTCTCTAAAAACACCATACACAGAGGCATTTATTTATCCTTAGATGGAAGCAAAGCAACACTGGAAGACTCCAGAGAATGGTGCTGTGTCCCATCTCTCACATAGACTTCCCTCTCTCTTGTTTGAAGGGTAGCACAAATCCTGCCAACACAGACTTTCCACCCCTAAAATTCACTGCAAATAACATTCACCCATTAATTCTTTAAAATCCCAGGACCTATTGCAATAACTATAACCATCTGTGTCCCTAAAATTGCTTTATAGTGTGACAGTAAGAGAGTGCAACTCCATCCCTTTTTTGACCTACTGCTGGTTCATCAGAAAGGACCTCCTAACCCATTCACAGTGAGTTGCTACACTTGCTGTTGTGGAATTTACCTATGTGTCTTTAAGGACCACATGTTTTTGGCCCCACTGTGCTGTGGCAGAGGACCTGCCACTTTTCCTTCATGACTTTTCTCTCCCCAGCCATATCAGAACTGCAGTTCAAAGAAACATATGTCACAGAATGTCATCCAGAACATCCTTGAGGGCTCCTCTCTGAAATCACTAACTGTCCATGTTCAGCTCAGCTTGGGGGAAAAAAAAATAAGAAAAAAAAGTGGAACAATTTTCCCACTGTTTTGAATAAGAAATATACATCAAACTGTATTCACTCCACACTCAAAAATTTGTTACAAGGCATCATGCAGAAATCAGGAGAAGCTGTGAGGAGACGGGGTAGCTTGAAGGGCCAACATACATCACAAAGCAGAGAAAGGGGAGATTGAATCAGGTTTGCAAGCACTTTCCACAGCACCCTGCAGTACCAGCTTTGCTACTGACCTCAGGAGATGAAGCTGAGCAGGATACAGACACACAGGGCCTGTCATGATGCTTACTCTGCCCTTTGCCACTTCTGCCTCGTTTATATGTGACAGGGAAGTTTGCAAACACCTAACACAGTGACGGAGTTCAAGTGCTGTGATTTGGTGAAGGGCAAGTACACAATGTTAAATGCAACCAGTTCTTTTTTCTGAAAATTTCCGTAGTTCTTCAAAAGTAATTGAAAGTAGAACACAGCTTTAGAGCATAATACTGAATGCTAGAGAGATAAACATGTATTTGTTGTCTCTTTCTCTTAATAACACATAGAAAGAATTGCCTTATTTCTCTCTTCTTTGAATAGCCCTGAAGATCAAGAGGCTGATGCTCAAAGGTATTACAAATTCCTCTATAACACAGCTATCTGGCTGGTATCTGTAACTCCATGCTTGCCTCAAGCATTATCCAATAATTAATCAGATTGCCCTGGTCACACATAGTTCGACTGTAAAATTCCTCTGCAAGAAACACACTCAACCAGTCCTGATTCCACAAACACAAGGCTCTGATTTATTCATCCATTTGGTCCGACCAGAAGCAAAGCTATTGTTTTTCACCTGGGGTGTGATCCAGCACTCATTGATGTCAAAGGCAGTGCTCCCATTGACTTCCATGGGACACAGGATCAAAGTTTTTGCCCACCAGCAAGAGAGAGTAAGTCATGCTGGTAAGGAGGACAAGATTCCCAAAGGCAATTTAGAGTGAAACAGATTTATCATTGTGTGCTAGGTTACAGAAGATGCTCCTTATAATCAAACCATCTTGCCTCATCATTTACCTGTGCTGAACAGCCATGCCACTCTGGCTAAACTCCCAGACTTTCATTTCAGCCTCTGGTAAATTCAGTGTAAAACTCTGAGGTAATTTCCTTCCTTCCTTCCTTCCTTCCTTCCTTCCTTCCTTCCTTCCTTCCTTCCTTCCTTCCTTCCTTCCTTCCTTCCTTCCTTCCTTCCTTCCGGAATTCCTTCCTTCCTTCCGGAATTCCTTCCTTCCTTCCGGAATGCCTTCCTTCCTTCCTTCTTTCTTTCTTTCCTTCTTTCCTTCCTTCCTTCTTTCCTTCTTTCCTTCTTTCCTTCTTTCTTTCCTTCTTTCCTTCTTTCCTTCTTTCCTTCCTTCCTTCCTTCCTTCCTTCCTTCCTTCTGGAATTCCTTCCTTCCTTCCTTCCTTCCTTCCTTCCTTCCTTCCTTCCTTCCTTCCTTCCTTCCTTCCTTCCTTCCGGAATTCCTTCCTTCCTTCAGAATTCCTTCCTGAATTCTCCTTCCTCCGGAATTCCTTCCGGAATTCCTTCCTTCCTTCCGGAATTCCTTCCTTCCTTCCTTCCGGAATTCCTTCCTTCCGGAATTCCTTCCTTCCTTCTTTCCTTTCTTTTCCTTTCTTTTCCTTTCTTTTCCTTTCTTTTCCTTTCTTTTCCTTTCTTTTCCTTTCTTTTCCTTTCTTTTCCTTTCTTTTCCTTTCTTTTCCTTTCTTTTCCTTTCTTCTTTTCATTTTTTCTCTTTTTCTTTCCTCAACATTCATAACTTTCTCATTATCCTTCTTTCTTCTTCTTCTTCCTCATTCCTTCTCCTTTTTTTCTCCCTCTCATTCTACCATTTCTCTTACCCTGTTTCTCTTTAATCTTCTTTATTCTTTTTGTTGTTTGTTCCATAATTTTCTCGTTCTTCTCAGTTTGCCTTGAAAATACTGACTATCATAACTTTGATTATGCTGAAAAAAATGTGTTCATACAGCATGAGAGAACGTACATATTCTGGAATATCATATTTGCAGCAGCTGGACCCTTCATTCAGACTCCCTTGCTGCAGCTCCCTGCTCTCCAGAGTACCTGGGGGGAAAGTAGTGTGGAGAGGCAATCTGCCAGGCAGATGGACACTTTTCTTGGTACTAGACAGGGGCTCACCTTAATAAGATAAACTTTTTCAGTTAATGTTGGAGTTGTTTAGGATTTACAACAACTTATTTGAGAGCAGAATTAGTCCTCATGTAGGAAGCTAGCCTTTGCTTTCCCCAATTACTTTAAAAATGTCTTTTCATCTTTGATTGTAAGTAATTTCTTCAATGAAAATATGATATTGTTTCTTCCACTCATTCCTTAGGTCTAACTATTCCTATTTCTGCTTTTTCTTCTTTTTGCTTGGCCCTAAATGCACTAAAATGTCCCATCTCCCATCATTTGAAGGTTAGGGGTGACTGGTTTATCTGGAGTTCACTTCAGCTGTATTGACATACGAATGCAGCAGTTGGCATACTTGGGCCTCTGGGCTCCAGCTCTGAAAGCCATTTCCACACTGTAAGAGGACAGGATGCAGGCTGTGACCCATCAGTAGGCTGTCTATACACTAAAATAATGGAGATAGTGATAAACTGTCACCAGAATACAGTCTCAGTTCCCCAGCTCTTAATGGTAGAACAACACAATAGGGTCAGACTAAAAAGGTTTCCTTATGAAAATTTTATCAGCAACTTTGGTAAATTGCTGTGGGGAAAGGTGCTTTGCTCTCAGGCAGACCTGGAACCTGTTTTTACAAGGTACAGCTCTCATGCATTGCCTCACTCCCGCAAGATATTAAGGGCACTCAAATTGAATTAACACCAAATCAGGCCGGTGCACTTAACAATACAAATGCACTTAAGGGACGCCTCAGAATGATTTGTGACTAAAGAAAGCAAAGAAGAAATCAGCCTTGAAGACCACAGGGGTGGTGTTGTGTGTCATATACAGGAAAAGCCATAAGTAGAACTTAGAATACCGGAAAACCATGAACTTCAAGGGCTCTCAGATACCTTAGACCCAGCCGTAAAGTAGATGGTCTCTTTTTGTGGTATGCAGAAACAATTGATAAATAAATTACAGCCAATTTTCTTAGCGGCATGCTCTCCATTACCTCTGACAGCAGTGTAACTACTTTGCTAAAATGATAAGAGGTGAATAATGGTGTATCAGGTGACAGCAAAGGAAATTCTCCAAGTTGCCTCTCCTCTCCATAAGAGCAATGACACAATGCAGAAGTGAATGAGATGTGACGTGGCAGCTGACAAGGAGCTCCATGCAGACTGATGCTAAGGCCAAAGCAGCTGAACCATAACCTAGTAAGAGCAGGGAAGCAGTGGGGTTTTGTTTTTTTGTTAAACTGTCAGAGTCATCCTTTTTAGGAAGCCACCTCTCTTCACCACCATTTTTCATCAAGTTACTTAATTGTCTCTCTCTGACCCTGCAGGCTGTATTCTCCCATATGCTAGAGGATGTAATGCTGCAAAGTTTAGCTCAAATAATGTCCACTAGGAGCATTCCTCACCTCAGGATTTCTTTGCAAATTGAAGTTTACAGAGGGATAAGTACATCATGGAGAAATTGTTCCATAACTCCCTTCTGGTCAAAGACTAGTATTGGATTAAAAGTATCATGCATTAAAGCTGTCTGTTACATGGATATTCCCTTCATCAAGAATGATGTTGGAGGAACTGCTAATGAAAGCATCTTCCTTGGCAAAATAGTGGACTTGGCATCTTAAGTGACTGGAAAGCATAGTGAAAAGGAAAACAAAAGACTCCAGATATTTTTCTAAGTCCAGGATCTCAAACTAAAATGGTGTGCTGGTTTTGGCTAGGATAGAGTTAATTTTTCTTCACAGTGGCTGGTCTGGGTATGTGTTTTGGATTTGTGCGAGAAGCTGTGTTGGTAACACAGGGATGTTTTTGTTACTGCTGAGCAGTGCTTACAGAGAGTGAAGGGCTTTTCTTCTCCTCACACCACCCCAACAGTGAGTAAGCTGGGGGTGCACAAGGAGTTGGGAGGGGACACAGCTGGGACACGTGACCCTGACTGACCGAAAGAATATTCTGTATCATATGGCATCATGCTCAGCAAATAGACTTGGGGGCAGAAGGAACCAGGGAATGTACAGAGTGACAGCTTTTGTCTTCCCAAGTTACTTGAGCTAGAGGCCTACTTTCCTGATGTGGCTGAACACCTATTTGACCATAGAAAGTGGTGAACAAATTCCTTGTTTTGCTTGCTTGTGTCTGTGGCTTTTGCTTTATTTATTAAACTATCTGTATCTCAACCCAAGGGTTTACTCACTTCTATTCTTCAATTCCTGCTCCCATGCCACCAGGGGGAGGGAAGAGAGCAGATGCCTGGCTGGGGCTTAGTCCTCATCTGGAGTTAAACCATGACAAATAGTGGTGGTTGTGGGGGGATTTCTGCCTATCAATTCTATGGTTGCTGCTTATGCTCCTGTTACAAAAATTAGCCAACTCAATCAGACCTTCTGATTTGGTACACAGGAATTTCTTTCTCCTAGAAGAATGCTTTATACCAGCCCTTGAAACAAGACTCTTTTAAACTCATCACAGTGCTGTGGAAAAGCAGAGCAAAGCTTGGGTTTATGTTCATGGCAGCCACATCAGGACACTGAATCAATGAGGGGTTTCTATGAGCTACACTATGACTGCTGAGCAACATGCTTATATACTGCAGCATTTACTCTCAAAGGAAACATGATAAAGGGCTATTTTATTTGAGTGGTAGAACAGCACATTGGCTGTGGAGTGCATACTCATCTTCCACATGGGTGCTAAGAAGTAGGAAAGAATTATCTCACATGCTTACAAATTCTGGTGAGGGTTCTAGGAACCTGTTGGTAGAGAAAAACATGAAATCACCACTATGAGCAGTAGGAGCTGCAAAGGAGAGATCTCTTCCCACACGTATCATTGCAAACAGTCTATGGTGCACTTCATCCACATGGAAAAGGTCCCCTTCTTACATGGCCTGAATATCAAGCCCTAAAGGGGAGCCAGTGGGAGACACTCAGGGCAGAATAGACCTTTCTGGCATCCCAGAAAAGAGCAGACCAGCCAGGACACAGGATAACAACCTCACACAGTCAAACTCCCACCAGGGAAGGACAACTCTTGACAATGGCAGAAAGACCTTCTCCAAATATTCATCCAGGCCTTTGCCTGGCCAACTGAAGATATTTCTATCATTCTGTTTATTTTAGTGGGGAAGGAGAGTGAGTTAAAGAATTTTCACTTTGTGCTTTTGCTACCTGAATAGCATCAAATGGAAAGCAAAATATGACTGAGTCAACATCTCTACTTCTGAGACTGAATCAATGTCACCCAAAACACTCTCAACAAAGATGAGCTTCAGGATGGAGAGCATGTTTGCAGGCAAACCTTTGTGCCCACAAGAGCAGCACTGGAGAGGGAAAAGAGGTATGCTGGGCAAGCAGTTCAGCCTCACCTCTGTGCCTTTTGTCCTTCAACCCTTCTACCCTTCAACCCACTAGGAATTCAACACAAACAACTACACTGTGGCTGCTGAACCAGATGACCCACTAGATGTCCTTCTTAACAAATGTTTTTATAAAGTTAACAAAAGGACTGTACAGCAACTTCCCATTAAATCAGGCCCAGTATCAGTTTGTGCTCTTGGTGTGCTTATAAACAACTCCTCTTGGAACAGTAATCAAACATACTTGATTAAATAGCAAAGCTTGGTTTTTTTGCCTTACTTTGAAAAATATCTGTCTTGGCATTTAAAGAAAAGGATCACAACCTAGATTTTTAACCAAGTTTTTATTCCCGGGGAGAATTCCTTAATTCCCTTCTAAAATTGGGTTCTTGAAAAATTTCTGGGGACAATTTAAATTTTATAATTCAAAGACTGAAATGTGATTGTATACCTAATAAATATTTGCATGAGTCAAAATTATTCAAGTCTACATATCTTGGTATAGTAAGATTGAGACCCAAACAAATAATAATTAAAACTCAGTATTTTCATACATTAGCCAGACTCCAATATTCTGCATTTACCTTTGTTTCTTTATTTTCATTGGAGGTATGATTTTACGTTAAGTTTCAGTTTAAAAACAGAAAACGGGAAGTTATTGAATGGTTAGTAAAAATGAATGATTAATAGAAGTTGCAATAAATAATCAATAGTTTTAAAATCCAGTCAGTCAATAGGTTGCTAACCACTATTAAGAACTGTGCATTACACCTCATCTTGACATGCTTATAAGCTTTGATATCACTTGTTACTGCAAGTCTGATACTTCTTTTTCACCTCTAGCAAGCATTTTTTGACCCTTTATAAACTGTCTAAGAATAAAATCATATTGTACAATGCAAAATAAATGCCTTGTGTTCAGAAGTCCATCAAAAGGATAGAATATCAGTCCCAGTGCAACTGATCCTTCTTATGAAGATACTAAATGAGTTGGAGGGACTTGAACTAGATTTTCTATTGTGCAAAAAATAAATAGCCTTCCAGGAATCTCTCACATGTATCAGAACTACAGACTGAATGAGGTTGGAAGTGATGTCTAAAGGTCAACTGGTGCAGTCTGCCCTGCAGCCACCCAGAGCTGGTTACCCAGCACCATACTCAGACAGCTTTTGGATATCTCAAGGATGGAGACTCCATAACTTCTCCAGGCAGCCTGTATCAGGGATCAGTCACACTCACAGTGAAATACTGTTTCCTGGTGTTCAGGCAGAACCTCCTGTGTTTCAGGTCACCCCTACTGCCTCTGGTTCTGCCTCTGGATACCACTGAAAACAGCCTGTCTGCATCTTCTTTTTAAGGATAAGATCCTCCTGAGCCCACTCTTCTTCAGGCTGAACAGTGCCAGCTCTTTCAGCCCCGCCTTACAGGAGAAATGCTCGGCGGCTTTCATCACCTTTGTGGCCCTTTGCTGGACTCTTTCCAGTATGTCCATGACTCTCTTCTACTAGGGAGTCCAGAAGAGGCCACAGTGCTCCAGGTGTGGCCTCACCAGCGCTGAGGAGAGGGAAAGGATGACCTCCCTTGACCTCCTGGCAGCAAGGCACCTAGCACAGCCCAGATTATCATCAGCTTTCTTTGCAGTAAAGGCATGTTGTTGTTTCATGTTCAGCTTGTTATCCCTCAGGATAACCAGGGATTCCTTTTCTGCAAAGCTGAGCATACATAGCTTTAGCAAACACCTGACCCAAATTTGATGTAATGCGACCTGTTTTTCAGTGTGTGTTAGATTAACTTGAATTCACAGTAGAAAAGCATCCTCTGAATTGAGAAAGTATAAAATTTGGTCTAGGGAAAATGAGTGAGAACTTCAAGAATCTAGCTGCTCCCTTGCATCTCTCCCTTAATTGAGAGTTGTTTAATTTTATGCCTAAACACACTTTTGTTACTAAGAATTTAGCAGACAATTAGAATATAACAATAGATCCCAGTAACTTTCTCTTCCTGAACCAACTTCAACACAGCTATGAAGGCAGATATTGGCCTTGCCCACCCTAAGATTTAGCAAACATTAATAATACTAAAACTTAATAATTGCCAAACAAGGAGACAAACGGTTGTTTGGTTTGAAGTCAGTCCGCTTACATATCCCCCGACAATTTAAATGAGTTCATTGTATTTTATGAGCATTAAAGCTTCCCTCTTCAACAGTCAACTCATTCGCTTGATTTAATTTTAATACATGCTGTGAAGTTATATCCCTTGAAATCATTGGGTTGTTTGAAGGTCCCCAGATGCTCCTTCCTCAGTTCTCTCTCTCAGTCCCACTTGCTCTTCTCCACACACCTCTTATGTCTTTGCACAGCTGATGCTAGCCTACACACATATATTCATCACAACAGGAGAGTTTTCTCTCTCACAGATTCACACTCGGCAGAACAATACAGAATAAATTTTCCCTACTTATATCTATATATATATAGATACAAACATATATATATATGTGTTCATAACCTACAGTCTTCAGTGATTATAACTACCTGACTTAGGACTTCCACTGAACCATGAGGTGAGATTTTTTTTTATTTTATTGCCTCAAGTTCTCATTCTGGCCAAGAAACAGGAAATACAGTTTCTCCCATCCCTGAGCACATAGCTGGGCAAGAGTTTCCCATTATATTTATCACTTTATATGTGGAGTTAGGTTTCCCACTATATCCATGATGCGATCAGCAACTGGGTATCCTTGCATAGACTGCCACTCTCTCATAAAGCCCACTAATATTGAAGCATAACTATCAATGCCACCAGAAATACTTTTGATTGCAATGGTCTAATTCAAGAGCTGCAACCACGGCATTGAGGAGATCAGTCAAAATCCTCTTGTGAGAAGAGGAAAGGCACGTCCACCTTTCTGTCATATATGAAGTTTCTAACAGCAGGTCCTAAAAAGAAGCGGTGGGTTACATTTAGTTACCCTGTTCTGACAAAAGAAGAGGGATGCCTAAATGTGACACCTGTATATAAAACTGAGTATCCCACTCTACTTCAGATAAGAAAGCATTGGAATGTTTTTGTGTTTTCAGACTGCGGAGAATAAAAATGAAAAATTGTCATGAAAGAAACAGAGTTTCATTGACTAAATCATTGCTAAAGCAGTGAGCTTTTGTCATAGCTCCTGAGAGCATCAAGGAGTTCATGTTTTTCAGAAAATTATCTATGACTGATGATACTTTGGGACTTTTTGCATGTGAGTGGGTGGATGAAATGTTAGCCAGTTGAATCAATTTCAAAAACATCCTTTGCTGCTGTCAGGTCCCAGACTGCAATGGAATATGACAAAGAGCAGGAACCTAGCAATGCCACCACAATGTTGTGGTAGAAAAGTGTCCTGGAACAGCAAACTCCTAAAAACTGTCTGGAACAATGAGCCTTCTCTCTTCTGCAAAGCAAACAAAAGTTCTTTTATTCTTTTTTTCTCTTCCCATCCCCCTCACCCTCCCCACCCCTCCTTCTCCATTTCCCATGCTTAGGACCATAGCCTGTTTCAAAGGTTAGTTCTGGCATGGTGACCAACTGGATCTCCATATGGTATTTATTTATTTATTCTTTGTCTCAAATGCTTTTGGCACAACATATTTGCATGAGTAAGATGGTGTTTATAGAAAACTTGAATACTGGAGTTCATAGAAAAGGTCATTGGCTCATTTCTGCTCTTATTTTAATTGAATTTTCCCCACTGTTGTTTGTTTCTGCTGCTATTCATTTTATTTTTTAATAGATATTGATTTCTTTTCCAGATTTCTTTTTGTTTATTTGTTTGCTTGCTTTTTGTTGTGGTGGAGAGGTTTTTTTCAGCTTGACCACTTATGAATTCTCTGTAAAGCTTCAGACAGTCTTATTACATTGGAGGAGTGTGGTCTTGTCTACGAACTTCTCACTTGCTACTGCCCATTTCTCCTCAGCATAAAAGGCTTCCCTTCGGTTTCTCTGAAAGAGGAAATTTATTCCAATTGAGTTCTCATATGAAGAACAACATCATCAAAGGCTGACATCCATTCACTTTCTTTAACAGCCTATTTCCTACCTTTAGCAAACAACTGTGCTAAAACTGCTCCCATTTTACCTGCTTGCAGTATTTGTGGAAAACCTCACTTAACACATCCTCCAGTTCAACAGAGGGCTATCGCAAAGCTCCAATTCAGAAAAAGCATTAGCTCGCTGTTTCCTCCTTAAGTGACTCAGGCTGTGTCCAACTGAGTAGGAAGCCTCTTCTCATATCAACCTCTAAATAGTGCCAAATGGTGCTTAGGTTTAATTGCTCTGTTGATCTACCTTCTTTGTCTTCAATAGAGTTATGAGAAAAAAAACTTTTACTGGTCATCTTAAAATTTTAAGATTGAGATAAGGAAGTTTATATATATATATATATATATATATATATTATGTATACATATAATACTACATATATCTTATACCATTTTAAATGATTGTTGCTTAGCATTAATAAAAACTGGCTAAGCAACCAATCCCAGAGTGTTGGCAAAAGGTCTTGTTGGAGGCTTGTCACTAGACGTGACCCCCAGATTCAATAGTGGATCTGGAATTGTTTAATTTCTCCATCAGTGACTCTGATGAAGAGGCAGGTGCCTCCTCAGCAAGTTCACTGATGACACAGAGCTGGCAGCAGTGGCCAATAGCCCAGAGGGCCATGCAGCCCTTCAGATGGGCCTTGACAGGGTGGAGAGATGGGCAGAGAAGAACTGTCTGAAATTCAACAAAGGCAAATGCAGGGCCCTGCATGTGGGGAGGAATAACCCCAGGTACCAGTATAGGCTGGGGCTGATCTTCTGGGAAGCAACTCTGAGAAGGATGTGGGGCTCCTGGTGGCCAGCAAGCTGTCCATGAGGCAGCAGTGTGTCCTGGTGGCCAGGAGGGGCAGTGGTGCCTGGGGTGCATCAGGAAGCAGGTGCCTGGGGTGACAGCAGGTTGGGGGAGGTGATCCTGCCCCTCCACTCAGCCCTGGTGAGGCACATCTGGAGTGCTGTGTCCAGGTCTGGGCTCCTCAGGACAAGAGAGACACAGAGATGCTGGAGCTGGTCCAGCAGAGGGTGACAGAGATGATGAGGGTACTAAAGAGCCTGTGAGGAAAGGCTGAGGGAGCTGGGCCTGTGGAGAGGAGAGGAGAGGAGAGGAGAGGAGAGGAGAGGAGAGGAGAGGAGAGGAGAGGAGAGGAGAGGAGAGGAGACCTCATCAATGTCTACATCAACATCTTAATGGAGGGTGTGAAGAGGACAGAGTCATCTCTTTTTGGTGGTATCAAACAATACGACAACAAGCATCTGGCAGAAACTGATGAACAGGAAGCTCCACCTGTACCTGAGAAAGAACCAGGTGATGATGCACTGGCACAGATTACCCAGAGAGGCTGTGGAGTCTCCCTCAATGGAGGTATTCCAGAATTTTCTGGACCCAATCCTGTGCAATGTGCTCTGGGATGACCCTGCTTAAGCAGGAAAGTTGAGCCGGCTGACCCACTGTGGTCCCTTCTAACCAGACCCAATCTGTGATTCTGTGATTCTGTAATGACAGGTGACAACTTCCTCTAGCTATGCAAACTGTAAAATTTTCCTGAATCTGGACTTGATGGAGCTCAGCTGCCTTCAAATGCTTCAGATTTACCCCAAGATCTAAATTGCTTGAAGACAAATTTGAAGATCAAGGCAAACCCTAAGGGGCCACCTTGACTGGTTGAAAGGGAAATCCTGTGGTGCTTCTTCCTAACCTGAGTTCTTTATGCTGATGGCAGCATCATCCATGGGTTTCTAGCTTCTGACTTAACCAACAATCTCTTTCAGTTTTTATATTATATGATATGATTCATAATCCATGTCAGGAAGGAAAGCTCTGGGTTTTCTTTTTAGTGGGTATTCCAGCTGATTGACTGTGAAGCATCACTAGTGATATCAGAGGCTGCATGATGACCAGGGGAAGTGGACCTTTTGCTCTCAGCCTATGGGGGCTTATTCTGCAGCTGAAGGGAAGATTTTCACATGCTTTTGGCAAGAGGCTTGTTACATCTGTTCTCGAGAAATATAGTACTTAAGCAGGTACCAACTTTATCCACCTGAAAAAAGAAAAGATTATTTACCAGTGCCATGTCCTTGTTTTATGTAATTGAAAATATCCAATATTGTCATACACAAAATCCTGGACACAGTATGAAGTTCTACTTCCCTGTGATAACGGTACAGATAATAATTCAGTAGTCAAAATCACTAATGCAGCCTCATCCTTCTATATTTACAAGTAATCAATGAGAAGTAGAGTAACATCCAGAAGTTAAGGTTAATGAAATCAAATGAAGAATTTTGAAAAGTCAGATGTGTTATTGATATGCCTAAATATTGACTTTAGCCCCTATGATTAGATCAATAGGGTTTAATGTCAGAATGGACACATCATAACAAAAGACAACAAACTTCCTTTAGGAAATGCCTGGCTCTGCACAATGTATGCTCTTGAACTGAAGCATACTTTTAGAAAAGAAAAAGATTATAAAAAAGAAATCTTGACCAAAGTAATTTCCCCCAATATGAATCATGGCCTATGTTGTTTCAATGACTATTACTTTGAAGAAATGTCTTCATTTTAGCCAGAATCTGTTGAACTTCAATTCCCTATTTCTTAGTCTCGTTAGGAGTTTGGTGAAGAGAGAAAACAGTCCTGCATGTCACTCTGCACTGCAGCTCACACTCAGGCTCCAGCATAACCTGGGGCCTCTCCTGGAACTCTCTCCATATCACAGCTCCTTCTTGAACTGTGGGACCAGTGGTGGGCACTGTTCCAGCAGGCTCAGTGCCAGCCTTACGGGTGTTGAACACAGTACAACACTCTTTGTTCATGAGGACCACAAGCCACGGCAGTTTTTTTCCCATTAGAGAGCCCCTTAATTATAAGATTACCTTTAATGAAAGAGCCATGAAGATGTATATTGCTTTCTTGGATCCTAGCTATACTAAAAAACCAATACTGCTATTTGTTTTCCCCCCTGTTCTCGTGGAATTAACAGCTATTTATCAGTTATGGTCATTGCTCAGGGAAAAGTTAAACAGCACAAGGCTGGGTCAAACATCTGTGGCCAGAGAAAAGGAGCTGTTCATAACTATGTTCTTGAGACCTGTCCCATGTCCATTATCTATTTGAGTGCAATAATGGTGTGGTACCATTCTGGGCTTTAAAATGAATGGCATGTTAATACAAATTAAAATGCATCAGAGATTTCTTAGTTTATTGGATTAACAAGCTGTTTTTATCAAACAGCATTTTAAAATGTCTCAAATACACCAGTTATTTTCTCAGACATTTTCTCTTAACCCATGTTGATTGCTAACAGAATTATCATCCTTTCATTTAGGACCTAAGCTTATTTTCCATTATTTTATGTGGTACAAATGTCCAAAACAGCAGTCTGAGTATCCCTTTGTGCTGCTGCCTAGTATTTACTTTAGTCCCTTGGAATGTTATGAGACATGGTAGGGAAAAAAGTCAGTTCTAGTGCCTCAGAGGAGTCTGAAGCCACTTTGTTCAATAGGTGATTAAACAATCTGATTTTCAAAGGTGATCTGTAAAATCATGTCTCATTATCACTGGATCTGGGAAGTGTTTAGCAGTACGTGACAGAAGGAGGACCTTTTATTAACCCTGCAACAAATGTATTTATTGAATTGTCCTGTTTTCTGCATTACAAATAGTAACTGGACCAACTAGCAATGGATTATTGCAGACTTCTTTTGTTTTTCAGGATATTTTTCCATAGACACCTCTACAAACTTTTTTTTTCCTCATCAATTTTCTGGTTTTCCCACCTTTTAACTCACATTCATAGGTGTCACTTTCTATTTCTCTAATCATCTTTATATCTTAGCAAAAATATTTTCAACTCTATGCCTAACATTTAAGAAACAACAATAACAATAACAATAATAATAATATTTTCAAACTCCTAGACTATTAGGGGTGACATGTCACCTCCTAGGTGCTAGGGCAATGGAATGGTAGCTGCACAATGTTAAAGAAAAAAGCACCTTTAAAAATGAAGGAAAATTAACAAAACAGAAAAGAAGTAAGATACTATTTTAAAGTTACCAAAGCAATGTTTTCATGAGGACAATTCAGTCTCAAACATTCTTGAAAGTTTTACTAGCACCATTGTTCACCTGATGAAATTTGTCCATCTGTTCTAAGATGTAAATATATTTAACACTTTCAGACACTCAGAAAATAATCAAAAAATATTCCAAGCTTGTACAGGCAAGGTTCTTCAAAAAGAGCTCCTTTGAAAACATAGAAGTTGTTGCCAAATTTTTGGAGTCATGGAGTTTTATAATTGTATGAGAGCTTTGTAAGATTTTTTTACTTTTTTCACTTTTTTTCCCTAAGAAAATGAGGGAAACCAAGATACAGAGAAGTTAAATTCCTTTATCTCAGTGTCATGCAAAACTGTCAACACACCAGGACTGGTTCCTTGAGAGCTGAATAGCAAGTCTGGGTTGCAATTGACATAGCAGATTAATACTGCAGGTGAGACCTTTCATGCCATATTTATGTGCCATATAAAACCAAAAAACAATTTTCAAGTCAAAGTGTCAGCTAGTTTAACATTACTTAGCAACTTGTTAGCAAGGTTCTTAAGTTTTTAGCAGATTTGGTGCCTACCATAAACAGAGTGGATAAAGAGGCATCCTGTCACTTGTAACAAATCCACACCTGTGAGTGATCTCAGTGCTCTGAATTTCCCCAGTGCTTGATGATGATACACCTCAATGAACTGCTCTGCAGAAGTGAGAAGCTTAATTTGTACAAAACCTTTTCAAGGAATTAAGCCCATCACAACAAGAATTACAATGCACTGAGGTCTTCCAAATACTTGAACTCAGCAATCATACTTCTATCCACTGATGTGCTGTCAATGGTGAACTGACGGATGCAAGACTTCAGGCAGGAATACCATACCCATACAAACTGGAAAATGATGTCCTGCTGCATGAAAATTATTGCATTAATTTACAGGCAGGCAAGGTCACCATTTTGTTGAAACTTCTTTTGTGTTTCACAAGTGGAAATGACAAAGGCAAAGCTTCATTAGTGACCTAGTAGTCCCAGACAGACAAATCAAGGTCTGAGGGAGATGAAATTCCTCCTGCACACATTGCAGGTAATCAATCATCAGAGGTACACTATCATTAGGAGGGGCCTGCGCTCACCAGATGCTTTGATGCACCTCGTTTCTTCTGCCACAAAAAACAGCTGTCATCACTGTAAGACAGTTCTGGTGAGCCAGCATCATTGCCAAGCTGAGTTTCAGGCTAGTCTCCCTCTCAGAGTGATTTTTTAGTCTAGCACCAGGCATCCTGTACCCATAGGTGTTGACAAGCGAGCACATGTGGCTCACATAACAAATGAAGGCATGACCCTAGGAGAGAGTTTGGGAAGACTACAGGTTACCCAGCCGATGGCATCACCGAGATTTTGCTCAACACAGAGCTCTGCAGGATACCCTGGAGTCAGGAGGTTGCAGGGGCTAGGAAGATATTGAGTACCAATAACTTCAGAGTTAGACTGTGTGATGCCCCACCATCAGGCATGTGCTTACAGCTGCTGAGCATGCTTGAAGATTCAGTTTTTTCTGAGATCCTCATAAACGTTTTCATTTTAAATCAAGAGAGACACTTGTCTGAGTTTATTATCTTAGCCTGTTCAGTATTTTGAAATACATAGTATGATGGATCAGTACTGGGGCCAGTCCTGTTTAATTTTTTAATTGATGATTTGGATAGGGGGATCGAGAGCCCCCTTAGCTGACAGATTACATGAAGTTGGGTGGGAGTGTTGATCTGCTGGAAAGTAGAAAGGCTCTGCAGAGAGATCTGGACAGGCTGGATGGATGGGCTGAGGCCAATGGCATGAGGTTCAATAAGGCCAAGTGCCAGGTCCTGCACTTGGATTACAACAACTCCAGGTAGCGCCACAGACTGGGGGCAGAGTGGCTGGAAGTGGACTTGGAAGTGCTGGTCAGCAGTGGCCAGTGTGTGTCCAGGTGGCCAAGAAGGCCAATGGCATCCTGGCTTTTATCAGCAATAGTGTGGCCAGCAGGGCCAGGGCATGGACTGTCCCCATGTATCTGGCTGGTGAGGCTGCACCTCAAATCCTGTGCACAGTTTTGGGCTCCTGATGGCAATAGGTACCATGGAGGTGTTTTTATACTACAAAGTATAAAATTACAGCTATTCTGTGACTGTACAGAGATGAACAAAAGTGAAACAAATTAGTGACCTGATCATTGAAAGAATTGTTACAGCTCAATTAACTAAACCAAAGCTCCAGGCAGGCCAAAAAGACCCCCCACAAAGTCTGGCAAGCTTCCCTCAGTCCTGAGACCTTGGAAAGTTACTGCAAAGTCTAAGGCTTCACTGAGCTAAACATGACTACTGAGAGTTTCTTGTCAAGAAAGGAAAAAAAAAATAATCCCAGAGGAAGAGGCATAATTCCAACAAAATGTTCCATGTTACTGTAAAGGGAAAAGTAAACACAAAAGTGCATTATCAGGAAAAGAGAAGCTGAACTGACACTGACCTGGTTGGCTGCCACTCATGCTCTCCATGATGTGAGCAAGCTTATTTGCAAGAGACAAGCCCCTCCTTCCACCCCAAGACACAGTCCACACCCCGCACTTCAGATTTTACTGCTGTATTTCCCATGGCATATTAATGAACAAAAGCAGAACTGCCTATAAACACATTTCTGAGACAGCGTTTATAGTGCAAGGCCATTCAGCTCCTATGCTACTAACACATTATGAAATAGATACTTCTGAATGCGCTGTATATCAACCTGAAAGTGATGAAAATTCTTTACAGCTTCACATAAGCCTTTTTTTTGCTTAGAGGAATGAGTGTCTTTACAGTAGCCCTTGTTATCCCCAAAATATTATTTTGTTCTACTCCATGGTTTGCAATGACACTTGTCTTTTTCAGGCTTGGTTACCTATTTGCATACACAGCTATTTTTCTTTCAATTTTTCAGAAAACACCATATAAAACTCTGTACAAGTGGGAGTGCACTCACATTTACATCAATAGTAATATATATCTTGGATAGAGATCTTTGTAAGTTGATTTAAACCCAGAGTACATTTTTTCATCAGGATTAAAAGCCTTCAAAATTGTAGATTTCAACGGAAATAATGCACCTGTTCATGGAATAGCAGATCTGCAAGAGCTCTTCCGTAGAGCAGGAGTAACATTTAGAGAGCAAAGATACAATGTTACATTCCACAACCATCATTTGTTGTTTTAATACCATATTTGCAGTGCAAAAGGGAAACAGTAAACAGCAGTACAAAATTTTTACTAGCAGTATTAATATCAATGACTCTTGTAAAACCAATAGCATAAATCTTGCTCTTAGCACCATAGCACATTAATTAATCAGGCCTGCCATCCTCATTTGCCCTTGACTAGGTTTCACTGATGATTACCCAGTGGAAAATTCGGCCCCTTAATGCAAACAATATCCTTTTTAACACTTTCTTTCCAGTGGCTGGCTTTTGGGGGTGGCAGAGGCATCTTCAGGGAAGGAGGCTGGAACTCCATTCTTGGCTCCAGACACCCTTCTGCAATTTAACATTTCATATAGATTAAGAACTAGCTTGGAAAGAATTGCTCTGCTCAGACAGAACAGCTTCTCCTTCAAGACCTCTTTTCTTTTCCTCTCAACTTTAGTCATAGGATTACTGCCAAATATTCATGCATCCTTTGAATGTGAGGCAAGAGATATATTAAGTGCTAAGTTATTCTAATTTATTCAGCTAAAGGAACCATGTAAGCTAGCACAAAGCCTTCCCTAGTTTTGCATTTTAGGCCAGTCACAAGTTTTACTTGTAAAGGACATCAGAATTATATTTTCTTGTTGGTAGTGCTAACCAGGAACGAAAGAGAAAAATCATCTAAGAAATGAAACCCTTGTAAATAAAATATAATTCACAGAAGGCACAGAATTTTCCTCTGGGTCATTATTAGTGAAAGCCAGTGAGGGGATAATAAGGACATGAGCCCTGATTAATTAAACATTTGCACTATTGTGCGTAATTACATTTTTGTGAATCATCCCATGGACATCTGTTTACAGAGGACCACGAGGCTGGCCACGCTGCGCTTCAGCGGGACCTCAGGCAGAGCCCAGCATGGGACGCCCAGCCGCGGGGCCCCGGCTCCTGCCCAGGCCACACCGTCCGTCTGCCTGCCTGGGCAGCACATCACAGCCTGCCAATCTGCCAGCCTGCTCCCTGAGCCTTCTTCCCACAGGAAGCCTCCAAACTGGCTTGGTTTAGTGCTCTGGGCTGATCCTCTTATACACATCAGTGTGTGAATCTGCAGTGACAACTGTACGTTTTCACACTAGGTTATCCGAGTGCACTGTGGCATGCTCCTAGTGTGTGGGATGTATTCCCACTCATCTTGCACTTCAGTCTAGGTTCCAAGTCATATGCAGCTCACAGAAATTAATGTCTGTGCTTTTATTTGAAACATTTTTTTAAAGATCTGTGCCATGACATATTTTCAGTTTAAAGCACTTTTTCAGCTTTTAGTTGCTAATTAACTAATCTGTGGGTTTGCAACATTCTGACAAAAAGCTTTGAGCTCCTGAAGCATAGTAAAAACCTTGGCAACAACATTATCAGCTAGATTCTGCCGAGTTACTAATAGAGACAGCTTCAGCCTGTTTAAAATTTAGTGTAGGAGAAACACTGAATTGCCATAACACATACACAGTAACTCTAAGCTGAGCAGATTTCCACTTCAAACTATGATTCAACCTACAACATTTGGGGAATCTGCTTCTCTAAACTGGCTGGGATTGACAGTGCTCCAAGCAGCCCTCTCATGACAAAATGATCCCTTTTCTGGGAAGACTGGGAACAGCTCTGCTGCCTCTTGGGCACATTACATCCTGCTCCCCTGGGAAAAGTTCAATATTTTGGTTAATTCTTTGACTTCCTCTTCCTGGTCTAATTTGGGGCATCTGAAAATATTCTGTTTCTCGAAGTGTGACTCTTCAGCAAAGCACCACTAAGGGAGAAGAAGTAACATGTATACAGTTTCATATATTTATACCTTTTTTATTCAAATTAGCAACTTTCCAATCTTTACCTCCTATTTCAGTTGATAATTGCATTTGAATGACTTCACAACACTTACGGTTCTCCTTCCCCTGCCCATGGAAGAGCAGCTACTAAATCAGGGTATTTCTGAAAAAGGCAGACTAAGTAACATAAGGAATAGCCCAGTGAAATAGCCTATTTCTTGCATGATAGTTGAAAGTCACAGGAGGCTTTACAGCAACCGACACCTGGATGTACATGATCAGAAAGAATAAAAGAGAAAAAAAGTTGTACAGTTGAAAACTTCTGCTTTGTTTTCTGTTGTAAGAGGAATGGGTGTATAAAACCCTGTTAGCAGAATCCTGCCAGGCACTGTGGGTGTCAGCACCTTGTATATGCAGATAGTTGGGCTCTGTTCTAGTGCTACAGAAATCCAACTGTCATGGGTCAAAGAGACATGCTGAGTTGGCTCAACACAGTTTTAGAAACTCATTGCTAGTGCTTTTCCCTTGCAGTAAAACACTGCTGTCTTCCACAGCACCACCTCATTCTTGCATTAAATGAAAACATTTGTAACTCATTAGTGCCTAGCTTCCCTCCAGTGTATCTTCAGCCTAAGCTACACATGCCCTGCCAGTCCTGGCATTCTGCTGCAAAAAACAACGAACTTTGAATGCCCACCAGGTCTGACCCCTAGTAGGACTGGTTCCTGTGTGACCCCAACAGGTAGGAAAAAGCACTTTCCAAACCTTGGAAGATGGGTACAGGCTGGGCTGAGGGCTTGGCACTGAAAGGTGAAAATACACTTGAATCCTTGAGTCATGTGTTCAGACAGACAATCACAAGAAGTATGGCATCTTTTCAAGGACACAGAATTCCCATGAGCTTCTCCTGCATGTCTTCTCCTTTTTTTCTCTACAGCATGACTAGATTTCATAGAATCATAAAATATCCTGTGTTGGAAGGGATCCACGAGGTTCATCAAGTCCAACACCTGGCTCAGCATAGGACACCCCAAAAAACATACTTTGTCTGGGAAAATAGTTGTCCAAACACCTCCTTAAATCTCTCAGGCTGTTGCTGTGACCGCTGCCCTGGGGATCTGTTCCAGCATTCAGTCAGCCTCTGGGTGAAAAACCTTTCCTGATATCCAACCTAAATCTCCCCTGACACAGCTTCAGGCCATTCCCTCAGATCCTGTCACTGGTCACCACAGAGAAAAGATCAGGGCCTGCCCCTCTTCCCCTCAGGAAAAAGCTGTGGACTGCAATGAGGTCTCCCCTCTGTTTTTGCTACTCCTGGCTGAAAAGACCAAGTGACCTCAGCTGCTGCTCATATGGCTTCCCCTCAAGGTTCTTCAACATTCTTCATTACCCTCCTTTGGACACTCTCTGATAGTTTAATGTCTTTCTCATATTATGCCACCCAAAACTGCCCCCAGCACTCGAGGTGAGGCTGCCCCAGCTCAGATCAGAGTGGGACAGTCCCCTCCCTTGCCCGGCTGGTGATGCTGTGCCTGATGCACCCCAGGACAGGCTTGGCCCTCCTGGCTGCCAGGGCACTGCTGACTCATGGTCAACCTGCCAGGACCCCCAGGTCCCTAGCCATGGCACTGCTTTCCAGCATCTCATTCCCCAGTCTGTCCATACATCCAGGATTGCCCCATCCCTGATGCAGAATCTGTCACTTTCTTTTGTTGAACTTCATCTGGCTGGTGATTGCCCAGACCCCTGATTTGTCAAGGCCTCTCTGCAGGGCCTCCCTGCCTGCGAGGGAGTCAGCAGCTCCTCCCAGTTTAGTGTTATCAGCAAACTTCCAGTCCAAGTAATTTACAAAGATGTTGGATTATGAAGATGCACAGGGTTGAGGGTGGAGCCCTGTGGAGCCCCACCAGTGACAGGTCCCCAGCCTGATGTCACCCCATTCACTGTAACCCCTTGTGCCTGTCCCATGAGTCAGCTGCTCGCCCATCACATGATGTGTTTATCCACCTGGGTGCTGAACATTTTGTCCAGAAGGATCCTGTGAGAGACAGTATCAAAAGCTTTGCTGAAATCTAAATGGATTGCGCCAACTATCTCCCCTTGATCAGCTGGGTGTGTTACCTTGTTATAAAAGGACAATCTGGTCCAAAGGGTCTCTTCCTCTGGACTGTATGATGCCCAGCAAAGAAATACATCAGTTGTGAATATAGTTTCTTTTTAAAAGAAGAACTCCTCTTAGGCTTTAGTAATTTGATAGATTTCATCATAATTACTCCTAATTATTCCTTGCATTAGCCTGGTGAACATCAGGCATTTAAATACAATATGCCTGAATATCTCCAGTGGGACAAGCTGCAGTGTGTTTAAGGGGGTGTGACAGATACTAGAAGCACAGGCCACTTCTTAACATGACAGAATAAGAAAACTAAACAAAGATGAGAACTGGTGCCAATTTTTAAAGTGGATTTAAAGGGCAAGCAAATGCACTTTGTTCCATTCAAAAATATTTATTCACTCTTCATTTTCAGGCAGTTTATTGCAAAAGTCATATTAGTCACAGGTTTTCGAGTCATATCTCCTGATAGTCCTCACAAGAAACTAAATAACTTAATTAGGCACTAGGCATTAGGAATAATCCTAATTCCCTCCTTTATACAACTACAATTTAAAAAAAAGGAATGGAGAATTAACATGTCTAACAAATTACAATGTGGCTATGTGAAGAACCTGGTTCTCTGAAACAATGGAGAAAAAGGTACCATTTTCATAAAAACAGTGCCAGGGCTAGGCTTCATCTTTCATTTTTCTTCTAGGGTTATCTCTAAACCAGGTACAATTCAATTTTGATTGAAACTAACCCTGATGAAAACAGTAATTTTTCTTAGTTGTCAGTATGTTTTCAGTTGTTACAGGTCTCTGCCATAGATTATGACTGAATTAGTTGCATTTTTTTAATGACTGGAAAGAAAATGAATTAGCAACACAAAAGCCTTAGTGAAATCTGGTGTCTTGAAAGGAGGCTGAGAACATGGATCCCAGAAGTCTATGTTAAAATTTACCTTGAACAGTATTTGGGGCCAGTCACTTAATCCCTTTGTCCCTCAACTTTTGCAAATGACAGATTCTGATATTCCACTGGCTCTAATGCACTAGTAGCCTCTCTAGATTAAAAACACAAGGTAGTCATATTGTTATGATAGCAAAAATACAGAAAACTTGTTCAATTTCCTCATGAGATAGGATTGCTAATTTGCTAATTGATGCCTTTCGAAATACATGCCTGAGCACCATCAGCATGAAGATCCCGTTCCTCATACATATTGGCCTAATATGGAGCAATGCTAAGTACTTAAAACAGTGTGATGATCAACCTCCTTTGTTTTTTAAGGAACTTGGACAAAAGAAATAAAAAGAAATCTTCATAGGTATGCTACCACTGCAGCTTTGCTATTGAGATAATTGGCTTTGCCAGAAACTGCACTGAATGTTTTGTGAAAACAAACAGCAGGGAATCCAGAGCAGTTTTATAGGCAACAGGGAGTAACCATGGTACTTAAAACCTTATACTGGCCAGTGTTGTCCGGATGACGAAACTGCAGAAATCAATTGGAAACATTTATAAGGACATCAGATATGACAAAAAGGGACAGGTGAAAAAGATTGTAAATAACATACCACTACAGTCTGAATATGTGATGGGAATGCACAAAGCAACAAGTTTTCAGTCCATTTGGGCCTCACAAATGCCAGAGCAATATGATGCTATATAGGACAGCCAGCACTTCAGAGAAGATGACTGGCCAGCCAAGACAGCCACAGCCTCCTACCTGCAAGAATCCTCAAATGCAAAAATGCATCAAGGCTTGGCTGAAAAAGTGACTGATTTAAGAGGGGATAATTTTAGCAAAGACCTATCACAACTGCCAATCAGTGCTTGCAGAGACCACTCGTTGATCAGGGGCAGCTCTCTGGATAAAGCAGTTGTTGCATCAACGAAGGCAGCAGTAGGGGGCTGCAGCCCTGCAGCCCTCTCTGGACCTGTGCTGTGGAGATGGCCAGGCTGGGTTTCTGACAGTCTGGGAAACCTAAATTTTGCTTGAATTTAAAAAATGACTACACAAACTTGCTAGTACACAGAGCTGAGACAACCTTACTTACTCAGCTTGTGGTTAAATTAAACCTCGTAAGGACTCTGCTAAATTGTAGAAACACTGTGCTTTCAGACTCACTTTCTCCTACTGCATTTCTTTGCTATTTGTGCTACAGAACTTTCCTGTTTGTGCAACGCTACATGAAGGAATAGTCTTTAATGTCAATAAAACATATTTTTGAAAAGACATAGAAAAGAAAACAGGGGAAAATATATATCACCTTTGCTATATATAACAAACTGGACACACCAAGTAGTCACGAGGCAGACACTTTTCCCTCTTCACTGAACCCCTCTAATCCAGGCTTAATTTTTCTACTTTTAAATTGTTATTTCAAGTATTAAAATGTGAGACAGCAAAATCTAAGGAAACCATATATAAGGGAAATGGAACCCATGTAAGATAAGGTGTCAGGATATTCAGCTCTATTTATCTCACAATAGGGAGTGTTTTTGTTTGGACTTTAAAACTCTTTTAGGCCATAGTTAGAGAAGTCTTAACATGAGCTAAACTCACAAAACATTTTCAGTCTCAGAGAAAATAAATGCTTAGTATTGTTATTATTTCTCCTAGCAAAAAGATCTCCACCCAAGGCAGGAGAAACACTGAGAAGCAGTTACTGCCTGAGTAACATTCCTTAAAGCATTATACACCCCAGAAGGCAAGTAATCCAGCTTGAGTGTAATGGTCTTGGTGAATACAAGGCCGAAGTTCCTATTCACTTCAATGGGATCAGGATTTCCCAAAGGAGGCATCCCCCCCTAATACCTGTTTTTTAGTCTTACCTTTAAAGCACCAACACGACAGTCCTTTCTGGTGTCTCCATCTTTTCAGGATAAGCCCAAATATTTTATAACTGGTCATGTCTGGTTATCAATAGCTGATCAAATTGACAACACACTTACCTTTTCTGCGTTGTCTGTCCTCGTGGAAGACATAGGTATTTCTGGCAAACGTGTGCACCTTGGGGCCTGTCTTATCAACCCACTTATCATCCACCCACTATGTACTTCCTACTAAATCAGCAGGAAAATTCAGAATGGAAACCATGCACTAGAAAAGATCATGTCTTGCAGTTCCCCTGAGCTGCGGGAGAAGATCCTTCTGAAGGTGATTTCTGGTTTACATGCCATAGACCTTTGAAGTACACTCAATCTGGAATCAATTCAGGAATTTACAGATATGGGTTATCAGACCTTGTTTATTCACAATGATGAGAAGAGTTTAATTAATACCACACATATTGGTCAATTCTTTGCTTTTAAACCTTACCTTTTGCCCATCAGCCAATCAATATGTATTTTAATCTTCTTCCCTTTTCAGACATGGTTTTAACATCTCACAGAACAGAGTAGCAGACTTCACAATCATTAATTGCTATTACCAGCTCTTTCATTTTCTGAACATCAGCAGTTTCTATAAAATCCACTTTCATCCATGTGTTATATTACCCATTCTTATTCACGACTTGTTTCTGAAGTATTCTTTAAAACTGCAGAGGTTCTACTAACCAGGGTTACAAAATAGTTCTTTTATACAATTTCCTTTCTGTTCTCAGGTTTTCTGATTTGACAGGGGAAAAAAAAAGAATAAACTTCAGTTTTGGATATAATTCAATATCTATCTACAAAACCAAAAATATGAATGATGGAAATACAGTAATTTTCCCTGATACAAATACAATTAAGACATTTATTTTGGGATCTAGTCTAATATTTTAACCTGAGGAGTTCTAGGAGACAATTAAGCCAATGAAAATGAAAATGTTTAAAGCTCTGTCAGTCATAGCCTACTAAAAAGCAGACATATTTCTGCTGATCTTTGGCCACATGTAGACATATTTCATGATCATTTGGCCACAGCAGCAGTTAATATGGCTTCATATTTGTCTCCCTCTCTGTTAATCAGCAAAATCAATAGCTACAGCCACTTTCACTGGCCTCTCATTTCAATTTTTTCATGCAATTCGACTCAAACAAAAAACAAAAGTGGGCCACAGGTGGGAGTAGAGTTGAGTGACCCAGGAAGAGTATGGTATTGCTGTCCAGTTGTGCAGGGATGGAGAAAGAAAAGCCAAAACTCATCTGGAGTTGAATCTGGCAAGGAATGTGAAGGACAACAGGGAAGTATTCTACAAGTATAAGAAAAGCAAAAGGAAAATGTGAGCCCAGTGCTGAATGGAGCAGGGAGACTGGTGACAGCTGACATAGAGAAGGATGAGGATGATACCTTCTTTTTCTCAGTCCTTGCCAATAAAATCTGTATTAGGAATCCTAGGCCACTGAGACCAGAGAGGTTTGGGGCAAGGAAGACTGACTCACTGAAGGTGGGCTGGGTTAGGGAGCAAATAAGCAGCTTATATATAAGCTCAAAAGTGCTGAGGGAATTCTGATGTGAGGCCACTTTCAGTTGCCTTTGAATGGTCATGAGGACCAATCAAACAAGAGGTTCCCAAGGACAGAAACAGAAATATCACTCCAACAAGGAGAAACTGAAAATCCCATAACTGAGGAGGAATAACCCCAGGCATAAGTATATGCTGACTACCCAGATGGAGATCAGTTTTTCAGAAAAGGGTTTGGGATTTCAACCAGCAGGAAGTTGACTACAAAGCAGCAATGCATTCTCACATCATAAAAGGTCAACACTATCATGGGCTGCTTTGGGCAAAGAGTGCTAAGCAGGTTGAGGAAGGTGAACCTTTCACTCTGTTCAGGACTGGTGAGGCTACATATAGCTATATCATGGCCAGATCTGGGCTTCCCAGTACAAAAGAGACATGTATATCCCGGAATAACCTGTGCAGGGCAACAAAGATACTGTATGTACTACCTTTCATATGAGGAGAAGTTAAGAGAGCTGGGCTTGCCCAGCCTGAAGAAAAGCCAGTCCAGGGGAGACCTTGTGCATATGTGTAAATACCCAACAGGACAGAATGAAGACAAGGGAGCCAGACTTCTCTCTGCGGTGCCTGGTGGTAGGACTAGAGGCAAGAGGCACAAACTGAAACACAGGAACATCAGGAATATCAGGGAACACTTTCTCACTGTGAGGGTGACACAGGTTGTCCAGAGGGGTTTTGAAGTCTGGATCCTTGGAGATATTCAAAGACCAACTGAATACAGCTCAGGAAACCTGCCTTAGCTGACCCTGCTCTGAGCAGGAGTTTGGAACTAGATTTTAGAGGTTCTATCCAACTTCAGCCAGTCTGTAACTTTGTGATTTGTAAGCCAATGGCTTGTTTACAGTTATAAGCTGCAAAAATGTATGAATTTGATAATTTCTGTCATTCATGAGAATGGTCACATCACTCATGTAGTGGTATCATGGAACAGATGGAGTAATTGTCATAAAACAGGGACATTGCCCCAACAAACCAAATATTCTTGGGTACTGTAAGCTACAGACAGAGAGACTGAACTGCGGCACCTTAGGATATGCTCATCCTCTCGTTTGCGATGGAAACAAACCTCAGGTTTCAAAATGATGAAGTTTCCCCTCCAATCTTTTATTAGACTAACAGCCATTCATATGTGTACTGGTATGCCTCATCATTATTGTGTGCTATACACAATGTTTTTCATATCTGTGACAAGTGAATAGATCAATTTTTAACAACTTTAATTTTTCTGTCACATTTACCGTCCTCTATGTTCCCATCTTGAAACATTTTCTTTAATATGGTCAATCAGCAAGGCGGCAGTGATTGAAGGAACTCTGGGAGTGAGGATTAGATCAGGCTGTATAGGGGGAGTTCCATTCACAGGAGATTTAAACAGCTCCAGGGAGTACGGTGAACAGGAGTGGGCAAACAGGGGCGTGGCATGGCAGTAAGGGCATGGCACAGCACTTTGCAAGGCAACTCACACAAGCAGGGCAAACGGCAGGGGCTCCTCTCTGACCATCTGGGAGCAGTCAATAGAGGCAGCAAACAGACTGAATAGCTGGTAAGGAAGAGCATCTTATAGCCCCAATCTTTTTAGCATACTAGTTCAAGCTTCCTCAGCTAAGGTGTTGACACACCAAGCTCAATCGCACATAGCTGCAAGAGTCACTGAACCAGCCATGTCAGAGGCCTCCAAACAGACAGACCTGCTGGTGGGAGGTGTAGCTCTCCAGGTCACAGGCTGTCAGGAGTGCCAGATGCCTTTCTGCAAGGCTGGGGCTGACAAACATCTATTTTGCAGATGTGCTGTTGTTGAGGAGCTGTGTCACCAGAGGAGGGAGCTACAGGAAGGAGTGAACAGGCTATGTAGTATTTGAGCCAAAAAGGAAGGGGCTGAGGATTATTTTCAGAGATACTACAGTCTCAAGGCTCTAGGGAGTCTCTGACTTCCACTGCAGTGGAAAAGCAGATGGACTCAGGACCCTGCACAATAATTAATCCAGGGTCTGTTAGTGCAGGGTCTGTTGAGATGAAGACGTCACAACATGCACCAGGAGGAAGGTTCCTCCTACTTTTCAGAATCTGACAAGTACAACTGTCACCTTCTACAGCATATGTGAGGCTCTGAAGTAAGAAGGCCAGACAATTGATGAGGTGGGTGAAGGTTCTGGGATCAAGTGGCCTCCTAATCCAACAACACCTGTACCCTGCATCATGACCTCCTGTTAAGAAGAATAGGAGGGTAGTTGTAATAGGACACCCCCTTCTAAGAGGGCTTGACATGCAGACTAGACCCAGCCCACAGGGGCATGGATAAAGGACATTATTGGAAGACTCCCCAGTATAGTAAGGCCTTGTGATTACTATCCCTTATTGGTTGTTCAATGGGGCAGTGATGAAATAACAAAGAGAAGCCCAAGAGCAATCAAAGAGATATCAGTACTTTAAGATTGGTAGAAGGATCAGGTGCACAAGTTGTGATTTCCTTGATCCTTCTGGTAAAAACAAATATTATTCGTAGGAATAGGCAGATTCAACAGGTCAACATGTGGCTCTTAGGCTGGTGTGATTAGAAGAAATTTGGTGCTTTTGACTCAGCACCTGGCCTACTAATACCTCAAGAGATGCACCTTTCTCAGAGGGGAAGAAGAGCTCTAGCACAGGAGCTAGCAGGGGTTGTTGACAGAGATTTAAACTAGCTTGGAAGGCGGAAAGGGACCAAACCAGGCTCGCCATGGTGAGCAATGGGATGGCGTGACAAAACCTAAGGAAACAACCACCAATGAAATCCTTCAATCAGCTTCATTGACTACAATGAACCCCACCTGAAATGTTTCTACACTAAAGCACATCACATGAGGAACAAAGAAGACAAGCTGGAAGCTTGGCCCTGCCCCAGATATTTGACATCACTGGCATAAGAGAAACCTGGTGGGATAAGTCCTGTAACTAGAGTGCCCTGTTGGACAGCTCTAGGTTCTTCAGATGAAACAGGCAGGGCAGAAGAGGCTGGGGGTGGCATTGTATGTAATGAAGAGGATAAAATGTGTGGAGCTCACAGCTGGCGATAGCGTGGTTGAGAACCTCTGGATAAGAATCAAGAGACAAACAAATAATGTGGAATCCATTGTGGGGCTCTACTATAGACCTCCCAGCCAGGACAATGATGCCGACAAATTATTCTTTGAGGAACTAAAGGACACTTCCAAGTCAACTGCCCTTGTCCTTATGGGGGACTTAAACTTGCCAGAAATCAACTGGGTTGCACACAGCTGGTACAACCTGGGCCAGAAAATTTCCTCAAAAGTCTGGATGACAACTTTATGGAATAGGTCCTAAGGAAGCCAACTTAGAAAGATGCTCTTCTTGATCTCCTGCTTGTTAACAGAGAGGATCTCGTGGATCAAAGTGGACACTGGTGCCTGTCTTGGCCACAGCAACCACGAAGTAATCGAGGTTAAAATCTCAGCTGACAGCAGGAAAAGTGCTGGCAACAATTCAACTCCAGACATCAGGCTGCTCAGGGAATTAGTGAGTAATGTCCCCTGGGAAAATGTGTTTGCAGGTGCTCAGGTCCATCAGTGCTGGTCACTTCTTAAACATCACCTTCTAAGGGGACAGGAGCAGGCAATTCCCAAATGTCTGAAGTCAAACAGACAAGGCAGAAGGCTGCCTTAGCTGAGCAGGAATCTTCTCTTGGAAATAAGACAAAAAAGGAAGGTATATGCCCAGTGAATGCAAGATCAGATGGCATAGGAACAATAAAAGATGCTGCTCACCACTGTAGGGAGAAAATTCGTGTGGCCAAAGATCAACTGGAGATGAAAGTGGCCAGAATTGTAGGAGCAATAAAAAGAGGTTTTTCATACATATTAATAGCAACAGGCAGCATAAAAATAACACTGGCCTGTTACAGGATGAGGATGGTCACCTCACTGACAGGGACAGGGACATGGCAGCGGTCTTTAATGCATTCTTTGTCTTCCACACTAATGATGGGCTAAGGGGGTCCCACTACCTGCATCTGGAGGACCAGGACTGTGAGAATTATGAACTCCCAGTCAACCCTCAACTTGCATGGGATCTGCTGCTCCAGTTGCATCTCTACAGATATGTGACAGGGCCTGATGGGATTCATCCAAGAATCCTCAAAGAGCTGGCTGATGTAATTGCAAAGCCTCTCTCAATTTTTGAGCAGTCTTGGGAATCCAGAGCAGTCCCAGCTGACTGTAAGCTGGTGAAAACTGTCCCAGCTTTCAAGAAGGGCAAGAAGGAAGACTCTGGACACTACAGGCCTGTCAGTCTCACTTCAGTGCCTGGTAAAGTTAAGGAGAACATTATTCTGGGAGGTAATAAAAACACCTAAAACATAATGCAGTATTTGGTGATAGCCAGTATGGCTTCATGAGAGGAAAGTTCTGCATATCAAACCTGATTTCCTTTTATAACAAGGTAACACACCCAGCTGATCAAGGGGAGATAGTTGGTGCAATCCATTTAGATTTCAGCAAAGCTTTTGATACTGTCTCTCACAGGATCCTTCTGGACAAAATGTTCAGCACCCAGGTGAATAAACACATCATGTGATGGGCGAGCAGCTGACTCATGGGACAGGAGGCACAAGGGGTTACAGTGAATGGGGTGACATCAGGCTGGGGACCTGTCACTGGTGGGGCTCCACAGGGCTCCACCCTCAACCCTGTGCATCTTCATAATCCAACATCTTTGTAAATTACTTGGACTGGAAGTTTGCTGATAACACTAAACTGGGAGGAGCTGCTGACTCCCTCGCAGGCAGGGAGGCCCTGCAGAGAGGCCTTGACAAATCAGGGGTCTGGGCAATCACCAACCCAGATGAAGTTCAACAAAAGAAAGTGACAGATTCTGCATCAGGGATGGGGCAACCCTGGATGTATGGACAGACTGGGGAATGAGAAGCTGGAAAGCAGTGTCATGGATAGGGACCTGGGGGTCCTGGCAGGTTGACCATGAGTCAGCAGTGCCCTGGCAACCAGGAGAGCGAGCCCTGTCCTGGGGGGCATCAGGCACAGCATCACCAGCCGGGCAAGGGAGGGGATTGTTCCGCTCTGATCTGAGCTGGGGCAGCCTCACCTCGAGTGCTGGGGGCAGTTTTGGGTGGCACAATATGAGAAAGACATTAAACTATCAGAGAGTGTCTGTCACGATCTGCTAACACATGCAGGAGTCGTGATGGTTTGTTACCCGAATCTCAGAGTGCAAAAGAAACAGGGATAAGTATTTTTGCTTTAATCAAAATCAAAAGCAGCTTTATTGACTGCTAACAACATGATTATGCAATAGAGGAAAGAAGGAGATACAGGGTTGAGAGGGAGGGAGAGAAAGGGCGGTTATAGCTACCGCGGCACGATGAAGTCCTTGTTGTCCGGATCTGATGTCTCACCCGTGGGGAGATCACATAGGGGTCTTTTTTGAGAATCTCTTTATAGTCTTATCGAAAGCGAGGGGCAGGTAACCAAGAGATGAGGTAATCCTTCCAGAGACAAGGGGCAAATGGCCAGGAGGTGGGGAAGTAAGGCCCGCTGTTTCAGGGTGCAGCTGCAGGTGCACAAAGCGTTCCTGCACAGTCGTTTTTGCCCTGTTAGCGAGAACGACACGGTCTCATAGGCATGTGTACACCTCTGCACTGGGCAGGCATCCCACCAGGATCTGACCCGGACTTCTTTGTGCAAAAGTCCTCTTTCCCCTTCAGGGTCTTTGGGTTTTCAGCCTCTGTTTCTGTAGATGGTTGTGAGGCAGATGAGGGATTTATGTCCAGTGTCTTACAGTGTCCAAAGGAGGGCAACGAGGATTGTGAAGGGCCTTAAGGGGAAGCCATATGAGCAGCAGCTGAGGTCACTTGGTCTGTTCAGCCTGGAGTAGAGAAAACAGAGGGGAGACCTCATTGCAGTCCACAATTTCTTCCTGAGGGGAAGAGGAGCTGGCACTGATCTCTTCTCTGTGCTAGGACCTGAGGGAATGGCCTGAAGGGGTGTGAGGGGAGGTTTAGGTTAGGTATCAGGAAAAGGTTCTTCACCCAGAGGGTGGCTGGGCTGTGGAACAGCCCCCCAGGGCAGTGGTCACAGCACCAGCCTGAGAGAGTTCAAGAAGTGTTTGGACAATGCTCTCAGGCACATGGTGTGAGTCTTGGGGATGGTGCTGTACAGGGCCAGGAGTTGGACTTGATGATCCTTTTGGGTCCCTTTCAACTCAGCATATTCTCTGATTCAGTGATTCTGTGTAATATGTGTATGGCAGAATTTGATTCTTCTAAGAAAAGCATCTGAGTTCATCTAATAATGGTAAAATAATGCTATCTTTGGGGACACGACACCTGTTTTAAGACAAAACCCTCACCATGTGAATAATTGGGGCAAAGAAAATGCATTAAAGTATTACTCAGAATTGACTTATGTTAATTGATTTATGTCAAAACAAGAAAACTGAAGTATCAGGTTTACAACCCAATTGACTAACACTGTATTTCTGATAGGCTATTTTAACTCTGCTCTAATACAGGAGAAATACCAGAAACACTCCAAGTTTTACTGCCTGGATCTACTTTCTTTCTTCATTTATACTCACAGAATACTCTTTCATTCTGGCAAAAGAAGAATTTTGCTTGTGAAATAAATATACATATACACACACAATAGAAGAAGCAAAGCAGATATACAGGAAATAGAGAACAGGAAACTGGAGCAAAAAAAAGCCTGTGGAAGCCATGTAGAAATTTCTATCACAAGACTTTTCTTAGGACTACAGTCCAGATTCCAGTCTAAAGTCAACCCAAGTAGCTCCACATACTTCATCTTCATGTCCCCAAGTTTCACATCTTCCTGATGTCCTCAGACTTGTCTATAAAAATTATAGTATCGAAATTGGATGTGCATTAGACATCTGGTTTAATGGAAAAGATGACTAGTGCTTGCTCAAAAAAATAAGTTTGCATTTGACTAGCTCACATGGTGAACTGTAACTGCTCTGTGAACTTTCTAAGAGGTTCTTGTAGACTCAGACAGAGGTAGAAACCATTTCAGTTATTAAAAGAAACCAAGTCTTTTTGTGCAGCAGCAAAGAAGAGGAAACTCCTCCCTTTCGAATTATAAATCTTTATAGTGCAATTCTTTATGGCTAGGAAGAGAACTTCAGACACTTTTCAAATAACCCCAACTGTTTAATCCGTACCCTTTAGGAAGTCAAGCTGTGTGTGTACGTGAGACAGAAACATTTTTGCTGAAATAGGAAGAATGATATGGTTCTCAACCGATTGTAAAACTACCTGATTCTTAGAGGGAAAGCAACATACATTTCCTTTGCAGGGAATGGCATTATATGGCTTGCGAATCTTCATCCTTTTGTAGTCTGCTTAGAACCTGTGACCACAGGGGACTATGCTAGGCAAATGGACACTACATCCATTAACAAAGACCTTAAATTTTACCTAAGTAGAAAAGCAGCAGGGTCTAAGTTTAGCTTACAGAAAAACAAGTCTGAGCCATTCATACAAGACCCTATTTATCACTTCCTTTTAAATTTACTATTACTCCAGAGTCAGTTCAGTCAGGGCTTCTTCTGCTAGTTTTTAAGCAATTTGTTTGAAATTCTAGCAAATCCAATACCCCAGTAGTAACATTCATTGATTTCCCTACCTTTCCTTATGCAGTGCTCAGCCACTCATACAGTCACAAAAGTGCAATACAAACAAGTATTCCACAAATACTTAATAAAAACTTTTGATGTAATTACAGCTGAAAAGATGTTTCACACTGGAGGAAATTTGCATTTTCAGTAAATTACGATACATTCACAGGCTGCAGGACATTAATACAATAGACATAACAATGAACAGATACTGCAGATTGATAACATTTTCCATCTGAGAATGAAAACATTTTTTCATGGTACTGGAGTAAAATTGGTAGAAATTTAGTCTTAGTGAGAATTTACAGACTCCTGGACAAAGGGATTACATCTCAAAGGGTAAACTGGGAGTTTTTGTTTCTTTCTTGTTTGGCATTGGGTTGTTTGGGGTTTTTTGTTTGTTTGTTTGTTTTGGTTTTACATGTAGCAGTTGATATGAAAGATAAAGTGGTTTTTTCTTTGTGTCTTATAGGGAGCCACAGCAGCATTTGGTGTCCAAATCCTCATTTATTGATAAAATCACAGAAGCCTCTTCTTTAGAAATAATCAGAGCCTGAACAAGGCTACAGAACAAGGCTCTGAACAAGGTCTGAACAAGGCTCTGAACCTAATCAGAGATTCACTGTTTTTCTTTTCTTTCTGATCCTTCACAATTAAAGCTACTTCTAGATATTCTCTCCTGTTATTTATTATTTTTCTAGAGTGTCCATTAGGAAAATATTAAGACAATGTTTCTAATTGGTCAGTTTTACATACCTTCTTCTTGGAGCTTTTTGGCGAAATGACTAGCTCTGCTTTGTAGTTAACCTATTATATTTGGCTCACTTCTTTAAAAAGGGGTTCATTTACAATATCAAACAATAAATTCAGCACACTTTGCTATTCATAACTGAGTTTGTCTTTTTTTCTTAATAATAATTTAACACATTATGCCTTGATAGAAGGTTAAGGATTCACCAAGCAACAGCTGGTTCTACCTGACTGCTGCAAGTGCTTCTGGGAAAAATAAGTAGTTAAGGGCAAGGCGCACAATATGTGCACATACACCACAAACTGCTAAAAAATACAGTAAGCGAAACACAGCATTAACATGTTAAAAAAACCAACACCGACTTATATGTTCCTATACAAATCCATTGCATGGACAATTAGACTTTGAACTCCAGGAGGTTCCCACAAGTCTCCTTATGGCTTCACACCTCTCTATTGCTCAGTGCTCTTTGCAGCATTGTGAGTTTCTGGAAGCTAGAAAGATCTACTTTTTGCACATAAGCCAGTGGTAGAGAGAATTAAGTCCCCACATGTCAGAACTCTATAGGTCTTGCCTGCTGAACTATACAGCTCTTCAAAGTATACAACCAACTCAGTGCAGATCTTGGAAGACACAGATCTGCAAATGTCTGTGGTCATTCCTATGTGAAGCAGTTAATCTGCTTTCAGATACTTTCATAACATCTTAGACACAAGGAGAAAACTAAATACATTTAAGTAGACCCATTAAGGCCGGCCCTTAAATGAGCTTAAATGCTGCTACTAAAAAGCTGATTCTTATGATTTTCCACAAAATCACTCTTCGTGATTTACTACTCACACAATATTCAAACACTTAGTTATTCCCTTGGAAGGCCAAGTGTGACATACCAATGCCACCTAGTAAGACAGTATAAGAACCAGGAAGTTCCCCAAATGCATCAAAAGTTTCACACAAGCTAGGTCCATTTGCAGTTGCAAGGTTCAACCAGGCTGGCTGATATCAACTTGGAAAATGATATTGGCTAAAAAAAATTTTTAGAAGTCATAACTCATGAGCATTTGCAAACTCATTTCCAAGACAGGATTCTAATGACTTCCAGAAATCACCCTGCAGTCATGAGAAAAATCCTGGAAAGCTCAGAGTCCAAAAGTGTAACAAAGTCCTACGGGACTAGACAAACAGCATGCAAACTACTCCAGCCAAAATAAGGAAGTATAAAGCAGCTGTCCATATGAGGACAGTTACTTTGGAATTGTTACTCTATAGTGCAAAAGCACAACACCAAATATATCCTACCCAGTGTGCACACAAGGTCTTGTAAACTCACTAGCATTTGTTCCTTCCTGTATTCCTCTTCAAAAGCTTTTGAATCTACAATTTGCACTATTTTTTACATCTCAATTGCCAAGCCAGCATCTATTCCCTCTTGCGGGTTTTAAGACGGCAGGAACAGCTAGCACTGAGAAGTATTCACAACTTGAAGAAATAACATGAACTTCCTTTTTCCAAACTCAGACAAAGACAAGATGAAAAGCTATTGGTGTGTCCTTAGGCAAGATTACAAAAGCTGTCAGAAGGCACTTCTATAACAAAACTTTCTTCAAGGTACATTTGCTAACTTTTGTGACACACACAACAAAAAAACCCCTTGAGATTAATTTATTTGTCTAAAGACTCAATAATTAAGTCTCACCAGTTCTCTCAAGAGGCAGCCTGAAAACATATACAACAAAAGCAATCCTAGTTCACGTTTCCTGTCAGTGTAAAATGGATATTGCCACCATTTAGACAGTACAGGATTCCTATGCCAGCAGAGTATGACTATTCTGTCTTACACACTGGCTTCTCTGTGGCAGTATGATATGTCAGTGTATACTTTCCTGAAGAGAACTTTCTGTCAACAATCAGTGTTTCCCTGGCATTAATGTGCAGTAAAAGACAACGAAGCATGACTCAATTAAACCACCAAATACTGCATTTAAATAACATTAACCCCTGACATTTTAAAAGAATAGTGCAGGATTTTAGCTGCATGACTCTCGTTAAGGTCAGTGCTTTAATATATACAGCTTCCCACCCCAAATGTCTGACATAAATTTGTTTCAGTATGCCAATTGAGAATGAAGCCTGAAACCAGGATTTATCTACTACTGCAAACATTGCAACTAAGATTTCTCCCATGCTATTGTTTATGGGAACAAATTTTATTAACCTTCACATGGCGTTGAGGTAGAAAAGGATTTAATATTTAATTCACAATTCTCTTGCTTTTGTTTTGATAATTACCTTGTGGACTGAGGTTTAAAAATTATTTTCAAAAGCTTTCTATTCAGCAAAAATCTCAAATGCTAGATATGAATGCCACAGGATGGAGTGTAGGTTTGGGTTCCTCCCCATATGTGCCAGTAAAATCCCATGCATACACTGAAAGTTACTGAAACTCTAGCCTGATTAATACAAAAATTGCCTCCACTATTTTGTTGTGCACATGTGCCAGATTTTTAAGCCTAATAGCATTTTTCCCATAACGTGTAGAAGGAACATGCCTTTCTTAACTGTATTGCTCACAAGTACAGCATCTATGTATCTTGTTTCCATGACTTCTAGGACGATGCCACTAGTGTGAACTAAACTATCCAGACATCTACAAGTCAACAGTTAGTGGGGCTGCTATATGGGTTAGCTGTTTGTCACACAAAAAGAAATGTAATTATTTAAACATAGTTAGCATTGCTTTAATTTTGAACAATCTCCCTGTTACCATCATGCAGTGGAAGATTAAAAAATTTGTTTACCAAGAAAAAGAAAGGATACTTATACAATAATGGTGACAATACTTGTGCTTAAAATCAAATCTTTAAATCTAATGTTTTCTATTTTTTAATTACTAACTTTCATGGAATTAGTCGAAACAAAGTCCAACCACTTATGAAGCTTTAATCGGGCACAGTAGAGCCATGAGAACGCAATATGATGTAAGTAATAATTATCAGTACTTTAGCTTATAAAGAGACAGGAAACATGGTACAGTAGAGGTGGTAAATAAAGAAGAAAAATTATTCAGTGGATCTCCCTACCTCCTGCTGAGCATTTCTTGAAAACAATTTAGTTTTCAGACACTTCCTCATATTTTGCTTTGTCCTTGTTCAATTTTATTCATCAGTCACTGGACACCAGAAATAGCAGACAAAGATTCAGTTTCATATGCATTGCTGAATGGCTGGTTTGTAAAGCACTGAACTGCAATACATAAAATTATATAAATTGCCCAAAATTCCTACATGATGCTCCCCGTGACAGCAATCAGATCCATGTTAGCATGACAAAGACCATGTCACCTTCCATCTCCCACTGAAGGACAATTTGCAGTGACCTAATTGAAAGTCACGTCTAAATCTGTAAAATTGAAGTCATAGTAGAGTCAGAGTACCTATAAGAAAATGTAATTCTTCTGGTTTAAACTTTGTACATAAATATGTTAAATAATATATGCAAAAATCACTGCAGGTTCTAGTGGTTTAGCTGTATACTCAGCAAAGAGGAAAGAAGACACTTATTCTGAGTAAATGCTGAGGTATATTTTTAGGCCATATGGAGAGTACGATGCAAAATGACTGTCCAAAAATGATCAGATTATAAAGACCAAAGTGAAGTCAAGTTAGACAAAACCTAATAATTTCATACAGGGCAAGATTAAAAGATAGGAAAGAATATCCTAACAGATTCCTTTGTTAGTTTGGATTTCAAGGCCAAACAACAACAGAATAGAGAGAGAAATGCTGAGTAAGCTTGGTGTTCCATCACCTGCAGTAGGAGAGGTGCTCTTCACATATAGATTTCATCCAAATTCAGAAGCTGCCAGGGGCTTTTTGGGGTTTATTCACTGGAGAATAATCAAAGAACTACAAAAAACATCAGGAGAAAAATGCTACTGAAGCAATTTTGTATATCAGAAGAGAGTTTAAATATTTTTAGGAGCTTAGTTATAGCACATGCAAATTTAACTTAAATTTAAAGCACTGGAAAACCTTTCAAGTACAGAATGACAGCAGAATGATCAGATGCTCTCGTAAGTGATCAAATGATCAGACTGACCTAATTGACAATGAGGTTTTATAAAATATTGCCTTCCACTTAATCCAGGGCTTTAGCAGTGTTTGGAAACTTGGAGAGCCCTTTACAAAATAAAATGTCCCACTTGTTGAGTAAGGAATTACGGACTAGATACATGGACAGTAAGTCAACTGCAAAACTGTCTGAATTGGTGAGCTCAAAGGATGGTGACCAGTGGCAAAAGTCCACCTGGAGGCCATTCACAAGTGGTGTACCCCAGGGGTCAATACAGGGACCAATACAGACTCATAGAATTTTTAATAGCCTGGATAATGGGGCTCAGTGCAAAATCCACAAGTTTGCAGATGATACTAAGTTGGGAGGTGTGGTTGACAGATCAGAAGGATTTGCTGCCATCCAGAGGGACTTTTCACAGACTGGAGAAGGCCTGATAGAAACTTTATGAAATTCAAGTAAAGAGAAGAAAGGCTGCTCTGCCTGCGGAGAATTACCTCCAGCACCAGGACACGAAGGGGACCTGAGACTGACTGGGGACCAACTGTCTGGGGAGCAGTTTGGCAGAAAAGTACCTGGAGGTTCTTGGTCTTCCTATTTACCATGAGGCAGAAATGTGCCCCGGCCACAAAGCAGACCAACAGCCCCTTTGCGCTGCATCAGGAAGAGAGCTGCCAGCAAGTAAAGGGAGGCAATATTTGCCCTCTATCCAGCATTGGTGACTCTGTATCTGGAGTAATGGCTCCAGTCCAGAGCTCGCTAGCACGAGAGAGATGGAAATATAGGAGTCAGTCCAATGAAGCACCAAAAAGATGACTAATAAAATGACTGGAGCATCTGTCGTAAGAAAAGTGGCTGAGAGAGGTGTGATTTTTTTAGCTTGTAGAAGAGAAGGCTCAGGGATTTTTACCAACTTCTGTAAATACTCCATAAAAGAAGTAAAGAATATGGAGTCACACTATCCTCTGTGGTGCCTAGTGACAGGACAAAAGGCAATGTGCAGCAGCCTACTGTAGCTGACTGTATTCTGAGCAGGGGTGCTGGAATAGATGATGTTCAGAGCCTTCAAACCTCAGCTCTCTTGGATTAACTTGGTTAAGGCATTCAAGATCTTTCACAATGGAGGATACTCCCATAAATGTCTATCCAACTTGATAAGTAGTAAAGCTTCCGCTGAATTTGCAAATAGCTGTGGGAGACAGGAGCCCTCCGTACTACTGGTGTAGTAGGAATTGCTTATATGTGGAGTGATAATACAGTCAGTCCAATAACCAAAATCTTTGCTGAGAAAGATATACATTATGTGTGCACACCGGCACAAACACAACTTGTACTAACAGCTGTAAAACCTACTGCAGGGAAGAAATAATATATTACGGAGTCTCTTTCCAGAGATGTGTTGCTTGGTGTGCAAATAAATTAATATTCATTTTGAGACTGATCAGAAAGCCAATCATTTGTTGTACCACATTCAAAAACCACGAAAAATATTTTAGCCCCACCAAACATGGTCTTTCTTCTAAGGAAACTAGTTGTTCTACCGGAGAAATGCTGAGATGAAGCTGAGATTATACAAGTAGAACTAGCCCTCTTTAAATTCCAGGCCCTAAAAATGAAAAGTTTCGAAAGTAAGGATCAAGGTCTCAAGCTCTGTAATTTTCAAAGCAAGGCAGAGCAGATGGTATAAAACAGTATGTTCTTTTGAGAGTTACTGTTACTGAACTGTATTGCCACATTCTACACAAGCATGACTTTTATTGTGTCCCCAGAAGATAGGGAAAAATATGTTTTGGTAAACTGCAAACTACAAACTACATTTGTAAACTACTAAGAAGGGATCTTCTACTTACTTGGAATTTATCTCAAATTTCACTTTAGCAAATGCAAGGAAAAGCAACTCAGGAGTATCACACTAAAGATAATCCAATTTACTACTCTCAGCTTCTTCACAATATAAGAAACAGGAGATTTTGATTACAAATGGGACATCTGACAGCCAAATGAAAGATCAAAGTCCCTTCTGAGTGGACAGCTTTAAGAAAAATAGTAACTCAAAGTTAGTCAATATTTAAATTGAGTGAATGAGACAGATGTTATCCTTCAATGAAAACTTACAAACTAGTTCTTGTGAGAAATGATAGCTTGTTACATCATCCCTATTAACTACAGTCAGTTTGCCATTGTTATGGTCCCTGTGGAATCACATAAACCCATGCTTGGAGCTGTATATGGAGTAAGTGGAGGAGAAAGTCCTACTCAGTAAGAGATGGATTTCAGAAAGAAATCAGTTTTCTGTCTCTACATGCACAATACCACATAGGCAAGGATGGGAAAGGGACAAGTAGGCAGCAAATCTTCAGCAGTTTGAAACCACATAGCAAAAATAGGCACTTTCTTTCTCAAACTATAGAGTACCATGAAAATATATTTTAAAAAGTAAAGCGCTTAAATGCGTTTATACACAGTAGAGAGGAAAAAGATCAGTGAGATATATTCTTTCATACTTCATATTAATATAACAGATCTTTGACATTGAATTTGAAAAAGCAGAATACAGCACTTGTGGTTTAAGAACAGTCACTGTCATGAAAGAGTGGAGCCAAGACACTTAGAGGAAAAAGAAACCTTTCTTCAGTATTCAAGACCAAATACATAAAGAAAAGGAATGTTCTTCTGACAGCTGACTCTTAAATGTAAGAGTTCTTCAGGATTTATTATTTGGCATCTCATGGCTCTGTATTATTACATACACATACATGCACATCATGGCTGTGAGCAATGGACTGTACAATAGAGAATACCTGAAAATTTGAAGCTACCCTAGATTAAAGGTCTTCTGTTGAAAGTTTAAAGGCATATTAGGAGTGGATTGGTCTGTTCAGCCTGGAGAAGAGAAGACTGAGGGAAGACCTCATTGGAGTCTACAACTTCCTCAAGAGAGAAAGAGGAGAGGCAGCAGGCACTGATCTCTTCTCTGTAGTGACCAGTGATGGAACCTGAGGGAATGGCCTGAAGTAGTGTCAGGGGAGGCATAGTTGGATATCAAGGAAAGGTTCTTCACCCAGAGGGTGTTTGCGCATTGGAACAGCTCCCCTGGGAAGAAGTCAGAGCACCAGCCTGAGAGAGTTCAAGAAGCATTTGGACAGTGCTCTCAGGCACATGGTGTGACTCATGGGATTTTCCCATGCAGATCTAGGATTTGGATTTGATGATCACGGTGGATCTCTTCCAACTCAGGATATTCTATGATTCTAGAGTACCTGGAAACAAGGGTACTTGGAAGATTTGTTCATTTTAAGTGGTATATCATTTATGCAAATATTCTTTCCCATCCAAAATGGAACTTCAGTAGTAGTCATGAAGCTTTAAAATCAAATCCTACATTTGACATATTAGAAGAAATTACAAATTCCATAATGCATAATATTATTTTTCTCATGTATCACTGGCCCATACTGAGAAGCAATCTATTATATAGATTTTGCATTCAATTTTTTTGTCAAAAACTACACAGCACATCAGAAGTTAATAGCACTAGGGAGTTCTGTGATTAATATGAAAACAAATGGTATATTAAAAAATTTCTTTTGTTCTTCATTCACAATGATGAAAATGCTAGGATTTAACCTTTAAGGGTTAAAGAGTTTAATCAATGTCAATGTCTGATCTTCTGAAGGCGATAAAGAACAGTCTGTCTAGCGATACCCAACAGAACATCACTTTGTCAAGCCACAAAGCACCCAAAAGCTTGTCAAGTAAGTTACCAGAAACCTCTTTGTGGTTAGAACTCAGCTCCTTCCTGCTTGACCTATTATTTGATATTTGACCACTTGGTTGCAAGACACTTGCTCTTTCCAGCTGAAATGTCACTGGGGCATCTTGTCAGCTCCCCGACATCTCGGCCTGACATACAATTTTACTTTTGTGTGCTACAAGGCAGAAAATGCAGGGCAATGGCCTTGCTTTAAATTCTGTCAGCATCAAAGATGGGCGTCACTCTTGGGTCCTACCAACAACAACAAAAAAGAAGTCTATTTGAAGGTCAAAACAGCCATTACTTTTTAGTCTTTCAGTTTAAACTAAATACATTACCTGCAACACTGGTTTGGGAACTGTCCTTATAAAGTATATAAACATATCATCAGAAATCCTCCCTCCACAATTGTTCTTCTTTCTTATGAAATGCAGACTTGATAAAAGGGTGAGTTTTCAGCGCCTGCAGGGACCAGATTCAGTGGTTAACTTAACTTGTTCAAATAGGCAAGTGGTATCATGTAGCTTTACAAGGAGCAACCTGACCTTCTCACATTGACCAGCAGTGACATTATTGTGCAGGAAGAGAAGCAGTCACATCATTTCTGTTTTGCACAACCTGCTTAAAGTTTGCAACTAAATGCTTGTCTTCAGTTGAGCTGACAAGAGAAAAGAGGGGGCTCAGTGAACCATGGCAGGGCTGCCATGAAATGACAGGAATCATTGGCATACATTTCAAATAGCTCTCTCAATCCTATTAAAGTATTGCAGTCCTGCTTTAAAATAGACAAGTATGAAACAACTTTGATAGATAGAGACTAAAATGGCTTATTGATTTTTTTTTTAAGACTGAGGAAAATTACCCAAAATGTGTCATTCTTTAACATTTAAAAATATACTACATAAAAAATGAACAACTGCAATAAATAAAAGTTTAAAGAAATAACTGCTTCAGTATGCAAAACTGACAAGTGCAGAAATGTGCACATACAAATGCACATTTTCATAAGACCATAAAATTAATGTCAAAAAATACAAATGCTGAACTACAATTCAAAGATAGCAACAAAATTACACTTTAATTGCATCATTTTACATTAATATAATTTTTCCCTTCTAGAAGATTATTGATACTAAGAATCTGAAAATCCATTTTCCATTGTTCTTCTGGGATTGAATGTGACATCCAGGCTGAAGAAACAGATTGAAGACAGAGAACTGTCTCTGTTTTGCATAACACTGTAGGATGTGTCAGGTTCAGCTTGCAATGCCAAAAAGTCTGGGATAGAACTCTCGTCAGGCTGAATTTCTAGCTTGGAGCCACGCTGATGTTTGAACTACTTCTTGTTTCCTGGAATGATAAATAAAGAATAAAAAAAACAAAGCAAAAAGAGAATCTACATTTACTGTTAAATTCCTTTCACAAAGGCATGTATATGAAGTATTTGCAAGTGTTTGCCTCTTGTTTTAAACACTTACTTTGGTACTTGAGAACCAATAGTTATATTTAATAAAAAGAAACAAAGGGTATTTTCTCAAGTATTCTGCACAAGTAAGTGTTAGATAAAAAAACCCTACTGTATTTGAAGTGCTCCAAATACTTAGAGAGAACTTTTACCCTCTATTCGTTTTAATTACCAGATTTCTTTTTCATCACATAAACTGTTTCCACTGTCTCCCTGTCACTGTTACTAGAAAAGACGTGCCATGCTAACCATGAAGGTTAGTTTACTTTACAATATATTTTATCATTAATTGAAATCAAACACTTAATACTCATCAAATGTTAGCCTGTGAGAAAATGGCCAGATAATATACACTGAATGTACGTTGATGGGAACATGATTCATACTTCAATGAGTCTCAACATTCGAACAGATATAAAGGTTAGATTAGTTAGAATTCAACATTAAAGAATTTCCAGCACCAAAACATCAGGCATCCTACTTTGAAAGATTATGGATAATATCAGTATATCAGTAACAATAATTCTTTAGAAAATGGTGAAGAAAGACATTTTGTATTTCCTCAAAAAAATAAAAGAAAATTCGATGTCATATTGCTCTTCTGCCCTTTAGCAAAGCACTACATGATGTAAAAATAACAAAAATTTCATTGGGTCTTATAATACGTGAAAGCATCACATGCAAAGGATAATTATGGAATAAAAATATTAGCACAGTGAATGACCATTGCAGTAACTTTGAGGTTTAGGACATTCTCTCTTCAGCATTTAAGGGAGAGTATACATGCATATATAAACACACACACACTGAGGCATAAATCCATATATACAGACACACATACTTATAGATATCTGGAGAGAGACTGAAGGGTGTGTGTATATTCATATTCCAACAAATTCAGTCTCAATCATATGTATAAAGACACATTCATGAAAGATTCCCCTTTCCTCTGCTACCATTGCTGAAGAAAAATCAATTGTTGCCTCTAACACCTACTTCAACAGTTCCCTTTGATATGGACTCTTTTGATTTCCTGATTCACCACAAGCTATATTGCAGCCACTGTAAACAACTAGGTTATGTTAGACTTTCACTAAGAACCCATACAGTAGCAAATTTAGATGACTGTTTCAAGTGAGTAAATAAAATGAGGTAGTGCCCTGAGTTTTTCTAAATTATAGGTCTGATGAGGATGAAATAATCCACAGGACTAGCAAGTAAGATCTGTAACACTCTACTTTTTCAGTCCTTCTGGGCTCAGCTCTCTACCAAATGAGAACTGCTAAAAAGCCAATGCACAAATGAGATCTCAGTGTACCAGTAAACCTGAAATGAGATCTCAGTGAAGGCTAATACACCAATTAACAGCCTGCTCTTTGTACACTTTAATCAACTGACCACACTTATAAAATTATCCCTAAAATAAGAATCACTCATTAAAACCGTTATAACCGTGCTGAAATACACAAACAACTCATGATGCTCTAAAAAAATTTCCATGTATAAAAAAAATTAAATCAATAAGCTGTAAGCTACAAATGGGTTTCACTCTGGATAACAAATATTGAGGACAAATTTAAACATATTGGTTTGTACTGCTTTCAACACCTCAATTAATCAGTATACCACAATGAATGAAAAATCTCATGTTATGATTACACTCACATTTTACTCTTTTCCATGCTATACTGAGGTTTTTTTTTTTTAATATGGCATCAAAATCCCAGTAAAGAGATAAGAAATCAGATTTCCTTTGAGAGTTGCAAAAAAAATGTATGAAACTTAATGATTGGGAGCAAGTCAATAGACTATGTTACAGTAAAAGCTTCACTGTTGGGGAAAAAAAAAGCTCCAGTTTAGTTATCTAGAGCCTGTGCTGTACTTCTTACAAAGAACAGAATACTAGTGATTGAACAGAAGGGAAATCATATTTTATAGCAATGTGATTGATGTAAAAAAAATTTTAGCTGTTACTCCTAAGAACGGTTTTGATCCAATATCTTCATATACCCTCACAATTAATAAAATAACAGTATTCTATAGGTTAGACGCAAAATACTCAGAATTGTTGTAACATTCATCGTCTGAACACATACCTTTATAGAGGAATTTTAAAGGCAGTTGTAATTTCCCCAACAGACCTCTTTGACCATTATTGTATTTAGATACCTTTCTAAAACATGTATTAAATTGACAAACTCAAATAACTATGCCAGAGCTGTGGTGATAATCCATCATATAAATATGCATTTAGGTAATTTTTAAAAGAGGAATTATTTATCTGAAATAAGGTGTCTGTTCGGGTAAATCTTTAGCACAGCACTTTTATTTACCCTGTAAGCTGTACATGACTCCATCTGAACTGTTACACTTCACCAGGTAAATAGATACTTAGGACACATATGTCTAGTAAAAATATGTTTTTAAAATACTTATGTAATATAGTAATTGGTCATGTCCTGTGCACATTTTTCAAAGTTTGATAGTCTAACTTTATAAAACCCGTTTTCTCGAAGACAAAATAAGAAATTATGGAATAATTGCTTAGTTAAGTCAAGCAATTTTTTATTAGATGTGGAAAAGATTTCTAAAACAGCTCTTTTCTGTGTTTATCTGTGACTAACCTATGACCAAATTTAGGATCTAGTTTAAAGGTTGTCTCATGACACATGAGCTATTTTACCGCAGTTAAAACCCATTTATAGTGGGTTGCTTTATTACAATGATATTGTGATTGAATATTTTCATACCATCATTTATTATAACATTATATTATGCTTTTATTGCCACATCAGCCCACCCAAAAGCATCGTGTTGTGACCAAAGATGCCCATTTTGCTTTTGTATATCCATATTTGAGGAAAAATTCGCACAGCTGGGCACTTGAAATTAAAAGACTATGCATGCGTTATGACAGTGGTGCAAGCAGATAATTACATAAGGAAATAAACTGTTACAAGTATACTATTTATCTTGAATTGCAGGATTAAGATCTACAACTGAAGCTGCAAATTAGTCAGAAAAGTTTCAGTCTTCAAAATCTACATGAAGATAATTTTCTGGACAATTTTCACGGCTTTTCAATTTCCCTCAGCTACGTATGTTATTACAAAAACTTCTTCCACTTCTCGGGTTTCTCACAACTAACTTTTGTCACTTCAAACTGTTTTCAAATACTCACAGTAGCCCAAACTTCTCTTCTGCTTTCTTCTGACATGTAACATGCTACCTTATTAAAAAATACATTATTAGAATGTATTAGAAAATCAGAATAATAAATAGTGATAAGGTTTTTGTGCATTAAGGCATCTGGATTATGCTTGCAATAACAACTGGCTTCAACGGAGGTAAAAAAGCCATTAAACTGCTTAGAATCAGAAGAGACCAAATAAGAGAAAAAGGGGCATAAAGATTAATACTGAATATAAATTATGACAGCTCCCTATCTGTGTGATGATGTAGGTGTAATAACAAGTTTAGTGTTGTATCTCAATGTAAATGAAACAAAATTGCTGAATTACATGGCCAAAATGTAATCTATAATTCACCAGAATACAGGACATTTAGGAGTGTGAGGATGCCTGACAGTAAACAGAAGTGCAGAGGGAGGAGTAAGCTGAAGTTTCTTTAGAATTCTAGCAGCACCTAAAATCTCTGGAAAGGCAGCAGCACAGTTTCTTAAGAGTAAGAATTGTAAGTTAAGCACAGATGCAGAGAAAGGTGGGTGGAAAGTGAGGAACTGTCAATATATTTCTCCACAATTGATTTCTGATACTCACTCCTCTGAGCCCAACAACATACAAATACACAGTAATACCAGCAGACAGCAAATCAAATGGCCAATAATATTCTTTTCAGTTTCTCCCACCTATGCTATCCTTGCAGCTTGCATCGTTTCACTGCTGCAATATCAATTCCAGAAAATGTTAAAGAACCACTGTCTTCAATAACCATTTTGCAGCACTTATGTGGAAATCCTATTTCCCTACAGAGAAAGATGTACTGTCAGATTGTTCACAACCTCCTACTCAGACTGCTATTTCCAAAACTGAGTTGCCTTTTGCCAGATAATGTGAAGGGACTTCCAGTACGCTGCTCTTTTTTTGATACTTTTTTTTCTGTTAAAAGTAGCTCCAAGAGCCCTTTCTTACTTTCAGTGAAATAATTAAATAAAATGCTACAAACTGGTATTTAAAATGGAAAGAATTCCTTGTGGATGGATGTCAGTGCAATACAATGCTAGTTACAAACTTTGTCAAAGCAGGAATTGTATGGCCGAAACTGGGAAGTTTGCTTCCCATGTCAGTGATCTTGCAATTCTGCATGCTGAGCCAGTAGGACTAAACTGCTGCTCTGACACAATGCAAGAAAACGGTAACATTCGGTATAAATTGTAATTGTCAGCACTCCTGCCTGGATTGTGCAAACAATTTGCTATCAGAGAATAATTCAATGGGCTGCCAGCCCATTCCATATTAAGTCAGAAAGGTAGACACACAACATACTTTGGGTGCTGCTAGTCAACAATACTAATGGCTTTTTTCATTATAAAAATTGCCTCTTCCACTTTCAGGAGTTTTTAAACAAACATGAGTCCGTAATATCTGAAAATAAGAATTTTTTCTTACTTTCCTAATGCTCTTGCATTTAATTCATTCAGTGAAATCACATTCTGGAGGCTCAGTTAAAAGCAATTAAGAGAAAGATTTCATTATATATTGCATTTGTTTTTCTAAAAGAATATCCTGTTTCATTCAAACATACTTAAACCTGGTATGTCTGAACAACTCACAAGATTGAATGGATTATCACACCAGATGAACACTTTATCTTCAATGTTTTGTTGGCTTAAAGACAAATAACTTGGTACTGCATTGCTAGTTTTGATGTTTTCCAAAAAATTTGGCCAAATTCCACACCTGGACGATACCGTAAGCCTTTGTTCCAGATGCTTCATTGGAATACACAGGGACGTTTCTCATTTTTAAGTCAAATTTTCTGCACTGCACTAATACCAAAATATTAGATAAACAATACTGTGCTCTTTTTTTCATGGTGAAATGATCGGTCTGTTTTGATTTCAATCCATGTTTCTAAATTCTTTAGTACTTTTTGCCCGTAATACCTACCACTGTCTTTCTGCTTTCTCAAGAATGGAAGCAACTTTATTTATTTATGTATTTTGAATCCATGTGGCCAATCCAAATGGCTAAATCCAGCTTTACTTTGTGCTGCATGCTGCAAACAACACTGAAAGGTACACTACACTTCCTGTTATGACACTATACGTTTCACAGCAGTGCATCAGATCATTGCTGCCTTTAACTGATGCGTCTCTTGCTTCCAAGGAAGACTTTCCTACTACGTGACTTTTCCCCAGCTTCTCACTGCCTCAGATCAGCATGTTACTCTCTCATGGTTCCCTCTTGGCACTGCATTTCTTTCTAGCAAGAAGGGGAGAAGAGAACTACAGTCAGAGACTAAAAGACTCATAACGCCATGCTAAGGCACCACCAGCCACAAAGCAGTCCCCCCCTGCTTAGCCTTTTCTTCTGGGAAAATAGTCCCTATTCCACTAAAGTGTCAAACTTTATATTCTCATGAGATATGTATTCAGCCATCATCCGAATTCCTATCCAGTGTGACTGTCTGATGTAAGCCTTCAAAGTTTCATCTGAGTTGCATGTATACTGCTGCTCTAGCAGAAAAAGGAAAGAAGTATATTTACATTCATTTTGCCAAACATTAGCATCTTCTGTCCAATCATTTGAATGCAGAAGTGTTAGGAGAAAACAGCTTAGAGAACAAGGGTTGACACATACAGTGTGAAATCTTAAGGTGCTTGAATGCAATGAGGGAGAAAGTGAGACAGAACCACGTTTCATCTCCCTAACAGTGCTACAGTCCACATGAACTTTGTGACAGGTCTCTGTCTCTCAGCCACACTTCACTAGCTTCTGCTGACATTCAGCTGTCAGACAGCAACCCTTTACCATGCCCCTAACATGCTCTACAGCTTCACCCAATTAACTCGCTTTCACTTGACATTGCAGCAAAAAGCTTCATAATAGGTGGTCAAGGTGCACGGTGTCTGCTTGCCCTCTAACTGCTCACGCACAGCAAAATGCTACCTTCCTTTTTGTCTGTTTGTGACGACCCGGCGCAACTACAATTTAGGCATTCTGCCACTAAATGGAACAAGGACACTGGACCTTTGCCAGCATTTATTTATCTCTACCAAAAACTATCTTAGCGATAATAATCACAGAAGTTTTGGCAAAAAAAAAGAAATTACATTGATTCAGTAAAATAATTCAATCACTTTATACAAACAAAAATATACTGTAACAGCAATTTGGTTTCAAGGGGAAAGAGGGGAAAAAGTAATTATTTACAATAGTAGCACTTAACGTAGAGGAGGAAGGACTGCAAACAATGAAAGTGTCTTTATGATTCAGCTTTCTTGCATTAAAAAAATCTTTAGGTATTTAGAAGATTAATTTTGTCTATGCATTTCTTCCAAATATGTTCCAATATTTTTAGGAATGTGTTTAGAAATATGGATCTGTGTCGCTAATAAAACAAATGAACTACTAAAGATATGGAAATCAACATTTGAGGATTCACTTGGTAGCTTATAGAAAAACAAGAACAAACATGCAGCTCACTGTTACTTTGCTAACAAATGCCTTGAGAATATTTCAGTTTGCTCACTAGTTCTCTCAAGTATATTTCTATATAAATGTATGGAGTAGGTCAGAAAAGTCCCTTAAATGTATTATTAATGTTGATACGTATGTAATAAATACCGATGATGTTCCAGTTCTCTTTGCTGAAGAGGGTGGAAGAGTCTGGATTGAGCACTAGTGTCTGGATAGGGAAATTATGAAAGTCACTATAGCAAATACCTTCTAGTGGCCTTATGGGTTTCAGCTACCACAATTTCAACAAGACAGGACACAAAAGACTATCCACATAGCCCTTTAAGATTCTGGTTTGCTAAACTACAGCAAGCTCACATAGGTTATGCAATCTATTTTCTTTCCAGTATATCTAGAGGGAAAAATCCCCTTGCAGTTCTCTTTAAAAATCTTTGAAAGGACAACTTTTCCACACAAGAAATCTTATTTTCACAAAGAGAAGCAGACATTGAGACATGTAGGAAGCAGAAGCTCAAGAAAAGTCCTAAGCATGCAGTAAGGAAAACAAGAAAGGAAATATATTCATTAAGATGTAAAACAGACTTCTCTCATGACAAGAAGTTATGGGAAGAACATAGAACCAACTTATCTTTATGAAAGGTGGTGAAAAGCAGGAAATCATAAGGAATTGGAACTCACATACCTCTGGAAGACGCTGCTAATGCAGAAGTGGATCGTTTTGCAGCGATGAAAAAAATATAGCGAACACTTAATTCAGATTCCATGTAGGAAAATGGCATTACTCAGAATTAAAATGAAGTGTCAGGGACATGTTTGGCCTTGTAGTGAACAATATTCAATATTACTGTAGATCTTGTAACTGAACAAATGTTATTCTGGTTCACTATTGAAATGATAATCTGGTGTTGTTTGTAATCCTGAAATGACAAGGGAAATGCTGATCTCAAGATCTGAGAGCCTTTACTCTCTGCTAGTAGATTAAAGTTCACTCTTTGAAGAAAATGGAACTAGGAGCATAAACTGGATTCAGACATGGTTTATGCAACCTATCTGCACCTATTTGAAAAACAGATTGATTGGAATCTTATATACAAAACACAAACACTTGCATGCTGAGTCAGAACACTGGCACAGCTGCATTAGTTTACAGCCTAATCTAAACCTCAGTTAATCTAAATAACTGTATTAAACTGAGTAGTCTCTTTAAAAAGATCCTGTAGTGATGGAGCAAAGAACGACTGACTTATACCACATGTTTAGAAGTGAACTAGTGTTACTGCCAATTTAATTTTTTTCAAAATGAAGATTTATTATTAAAATCATCAAGGTATTAGAAGACCAAAGGGTTCCATCCTTTTAGCACTGGCCAAATCATGTACATTTTCTGGATAGCCCACTGCAGATGTGGAGGTTTCTACCTCCTAGCCAAAATCCTGATAAGGGCTCCATTCCACTCCACCATAAATTAGATTACAGAAAGATTCACCAGGAAGAGGTACATTTGGTTCCCTGTAGGTTTGGTATAGTTTTCTACATTTTGTTTTCTTACTCAAGCAAATTGATCCCCAGGAAAACTTAGCTGATGTAACTTCAGGAGGGAATTATTCCTTCTCCCACAGATTACATGCAATATCTGAAGCAGTGTATCTTCAACAGAATTCTAAAGGGTAGTTTTGTAACAGTAATGGTCAGGGAAAACCGTTGGCTTTCCAGCAGTATTGCTTGTAAAGTATCAGTTGATATCTGAATAGCCTAGGAAAAATATTTTAGGCTCTGTTTCCATTGATGGCTAATACATAGGTCTTCTGTAAATGCAAGATCCAAATTACATTAACTGGGCAAGGAATCAAGCTTATCAGTTATAAACAACTTGAGTGTGGGTGAGCTAGGTTTACTGTCTCTATTGGTTTTGGCAAAACCTATATATACAATTATATTTCAGACGGAAATTAAAGAAAAAAAATTTAATAACTACTTCAACAGAACTTTTTATACTTACTAGATTCCTGAGCATAGCCTCAAAGAATTGGTCTTAGCTCAGGTACTAGATCATCTCTTTCTGTGAGGTTGAATATGCAGTTCAAGTGAGTCCACTAAGTGAACGGAACTACTATTTCCTGCATACCAATCATATTTTAGGTGAATAAACATTAATAAAATGCTAATGGAATTTTATCCTTTCATATATATTTAAGCCAAATGTGTGTTCTGAAAGCAAAGTTAAAAACAAGAAACCACCAAACAAACAAAAACAGACACCACCACCACATACAATACTACAAACAAACAAATAAAAAATCAGCCCAAAACTCAGAAACCACCAACACATAGAACAGTCCAAACTTTCATCAAGTATGTAAAACTTGTATCAGATGACTCATGAAGAACATAGGGGAAGTTTCGGGAAAGCTCTTTTTCAGCTTTTTGGTTACTAAAACAAGAAAGGTGTAATACAAGTTTAAAAAATTAGGGTTTCTGAAAAAACCCCAACCAAAACCCCAAAACAGGGATGTTTCAGTAATTTGGTCTCCCTTGTACATTCCAGAATTATACCTTAAATTCCTTTACTCAGAACTCCTATTGAGACTACAGTCTTCTAAAAAATCTCATATTTAAAGCACAGTAAACTTCAGTAAGTCATTTAATTAAACTCAAAATACTTAAAGCAATAGGATGTATACATTATACAAACTAAAATTGAACTGTATGGCTTGATGTGTCAGGAAACTTTGCAAAACCCTGATTAGTCACAATGTTTAATGCTCATACTCCCAAAAGAATGCAATGCATTTAACATTGTGAAACCGTGTGAAAGGACACTTGATGTCATACCGGCTTTGAAAGACTAACAGGCCCCTGACCATAAGCATATAACCACCATACAAGATGATCCTTCTGTGATCAAACTACTCAAAAAAAGCAGAAAAATTGGTGGATTATTTCATTATTGTGGTTCTGGCCTTCAGAAACTGTATATGCCAAATCATCTGCAATACTGAGATAGGATGAAAGTCTTTCAGAATATTGGTGAATATACAAGTTTAAGAGAGGCAAGTATTGCAATGTCAGTTTCATGGCCACATTTACTGAGTGAACTATGAGTTTATGGGCCAGTTTGAGTTGAGACCCAGATCCAAAGGTGTGGTAAATCAGTGTGGCTTTAAGAGTTCTGTAGGTACCACTCTGAAAATAGGAATTCTTTTAGGAATTCAAGGAGTTACACCATCTGAACAGAATGAAATGGAATCATTGCATCTTCATACTGTCACTGCTTTCCTAATATCATCACATGTATCAGGGAAACTCTGCTGGTGATTAACCACACTATTTGTGATGATAACTTTAGTAAATTTTATTACTCACTCTTCATTTTAAAGGTATCCTCCCTTCCACCACAAAGAAGAAAAAAATAAAAAGGGTGAACTGATTGCTTGAGAAAAAGAGGCTCCTATCTTTCCAAAAGGCGGCATTTCTAAAACAAGTTAACAAATCCCCAAATTCTTGTAAAATAGGGAAGTGAAATTACAGTTTAAGAAGCACATTTTTTCCTAAATCTCTTTCTTTAACTGAACTGTTAAATAAGCTGAAGAAAACAAATGTTATTTGAATAATCAAGATTATTATCATAATAACATCCTTTTAGCTGACAGTAAAGCTCTTTACTCTAAGGAGTGCTCATTTCCCATTTTAAAAATTTGTTCAATGATTCGTTTATTCAACAGGTCAAACTGTTTCACAGAGCTCAGCCTCTGGTGAAAACCGGTCCTCACTATGATGAACTAGAAAAACCACGCCTTCTCTACATAATGTGGGTTTCACAGAATTCAGTGAAAAGTTTTTATACATAATATAGAAACAACAACAACAAAATAAATAAATAAATACATAAATATAGCCCTATTGTGTAAATATTAAACAGTGTGTCTTAAATGTATAAGAATCAACAAAAAGAAAGATCAAGATGTAACTTGCTGCCTGTATTCCCTTAAATCATGCCAACATTACAGGAATAAAATTATGAGTTAAGAACAATATTATGCTATGTGTTCTAACTGAATTTCCCATCTTTCTATCTCTGCAAGTCATACTCTCTAACATATTTCAAAGGTTTGGTCTTCCTTCATTTCTCACATTAACTTTTATGCTTAAAGCACAAAATGCAAGCAAATGGAAGTAGGTAAACATATGTATTTTTCAAAAAAAAATGTTACCCTACTGCAAACATGACACAGAAAGGAATGCAAAGTTTTTTTTTCCCAGTTGAAAAGGATGGAAACATGGACAATTATACGAGAAGGCAGGGGAAAAGAGCATTAACAAGCCAACAGGAAAACAATCTGATTTCATAAATTCTAGAAAGGCACAGAATAGACTGCTGTGGTTTGCAGCTACCCTTCTTTACTGCGCTCACTATCTCCCTTTGGCCTGTAGAGGATCTACCCTCCCCTGTGGAGTCTAGTGAGGTTAGTTCTGACAGTAAAATCTGCTGGGGGACCTAGGATAGAGACAATATGCAGCCTTGTGCCCCCATGACCTTCCTCCCAGTCTGTGCACCAGAAGCAGAAACTAAGAGGAGACACAGCATCAGAGACAGTTGTCCCCTGTGGAGGGAAGGCTGACTGCTAGCTGGCACCGAATGATCTGGTGGTGGGGCTATGACTGCCTATCTGTCATCAACAGGTAAACACAAACCTCTTAACACAAGACTGCTTTACAAAACTCGAAGAGTGTATGTGTGTGTACATATATATGGATTTTTAAAATATTATTATTTTTCTTAATGGGTGCATGTAATATTAGCCATGCTACATTACAAGTGCATGCTGCACATAAACGCATTTCTGAGGCTAGCTAAGAAAGAGACAGGCTCCTGGCAACACTGCCTTAGGTCATACTCTAATCTTTTTCTTCCTCCTGTGATCTAGGCAGTGAGCTAGTAGTATAAAGTAAACAAGAACAGCAAAAAGACAAAAAAAATTGTCTTTCTATTATCTATCATCCCGATCATGTGAACTGCAATCCACAGGTTGCACCTACACGTCTTGAACTCTTTATCAAAGTTAATATCTGAAGATCAGCACTGAATTTTCTCCTTATAAACAGTGCTTTACATACTTAGCTTGAAACATAAAACCAAACAGGTGTGAAAACAAGAAAATAATTATTCACAACAGTATACCTTGTAGGATCTAAATTTAAAATGTCAAGAAAATACTAGGAAGATGACAGACTGGATTGCATGGATTCACTCACCATTTAAGCATCTATGCTAGACTCATTCAGGCACAGCTATGCTTTAATCCCCTCCAAAAATTTCTCAGCAAATTCAGAGTCTCAGAACAAACAGACGTTCCCTTTATGTTTAACCCACAGTTTAGCAGGGAATAATAGAAGCTTCCCAGCTCTCTTTCTTGAAATAACTTCTTCAAAAGGGAGGAGGAAGCACCTTCTGGCCTGAGTAAAAGTCCTTGAGTCTGGAAAGAAGTGAATTTGTCTGCCTTTGTAGAGAATATTCCTTTTCTTCTATAAAGACAGTAAAATCATGTCCTTGGCTCTGTTCTTTTGTAAAAACTTTTTCCCAGGGTTAAATGTCCTGGTCTATAATATCCAGTTCTCGAAATAACAGCCTGTCTAGCACTCCCAATTCTTTAATTTGTACTGCAGCATTAACAATATATGTAATAACATACAAATGTTTCTTTTAATTTGATGTCCTGGAAACGGTCCTTTGACAGGTGTGGGACGAAGGCAAAAGAAACACTGGTGTGTAGCAAACAGGAGGTAAATGTATGAGGCTGATGAATAAAACTCATTGCATATTACCAATGAAACACATTTGAAAAGACTAGTGCAAAAGTGTCTAATAAGGAAAAAGCCATTACATGGTTGTCTCCTGACTTACAGTTGCCCTCCACAGCAACTTGGGCATTTCTGAAACATTTCTCAGGAAACCCCACCTAGTATTTGCACAGAAAATAGAAGACTAGCTCATTCCAGTATTCCTCCTTTGAAAACTGAACAAAATAAAGTGAAGGTTTTCACTGCCTTGCTCTCCACTAATCTGTTGCAGGCAGAGAATGAATGCATGATGATTTTTCACAGGACAAACTTTAAACTTGCTTCCTCATCCAAATCACTAGTTTCTAGAAATCCATTTCCAATTAGTTGCTCCTGAAAGTACAATTTTTGCACTGGCCTGCATTTAGCGTAAGAGATGAATATGGCTTTAGCTTCCAAGTGTCTTGTTTTCAGTCCTGGGAACTGAGGATCCTTGTTTGTGAGCTGGTAGTTCCAGTACCTCACTAGAAACACATTTCTAATGCCATAGAAATGCAAACCATGAAGGAAAAAAAAGGAAAGGAGATTACCTTCCTGAAAACACGACCCTCCTTTTTTGTGACTTAGCCAATGACTTGAAAGATTTGTTTTGTGCTTAACAGCGGAACAAACCTGCAGTCATTCAGGAACTTCATGGTTTCCATTAAACCACACAGCATGGACATTTGGAATTTCATAGCAACAGAGAAGTGAGAATGTAGATCTTACTTTTCCAAAGTACCGACCTCTGCTGAGAGTTAACACCCACACACATTCTCTCACATTCCTTAGCCAATTCATGTCATTAAGGAGAGTTGAAGAACAGACCAAACAAAGAAAAAAAAACAAACCAAAACAAACCAAAACAAAAACATCCCAGGAAACCCAAACCAACCCCACTTAAGCCTCTTTCTTAAGCACTTGAAAGTAAAATGCTACAAGTGGAAATGTAATGTTTAAGTGCAGCACTCTTTCTGTCCATCTACAGTGTTTACAGCATTAACCCAGCAACTGAAAAACTGAATTATTGGAAACCACCTAATTACCCAAACATTTACCTCTCTGCAGGTGTAAATACATGGGCCTAATAAGCCTTCCCACTGTGAAAGCAGTTACCTAAATTATATTAAAATATTAAAAACTATTTAATGAGCTTTTTTCCCCTAAAGTAAATTGAGTGTGTGCCTTAACCTGCTTCAGGCAAAGGAAGTTTCAAACATATTGGTTTTGAAACTAGCCATTATTTCCCATGTTGCAAAAATGGCAATTTTATTTCCCAACAGCAAATGAAACTGTCAGGAAAATTTAGATGCAATAAAATTGGGTGGTTAAACCAACATGCTGGATTTGGAATAAAACTGAATTAAAGGAATTAAAATTAAGCATTATGTCAGTCAAACTTTAGAAAAACTATTTGAAATGGGGGAGGGGGATGTGTTGGGAAAGGGTTTCTTTGCAAAAGTTAGGTTTTGGACTTGCTGAGGTCCACCCATAACTACCCATTTTATGTCCATCAACTGTGTCACATTTGAAATTTGCGCAATGAAAAATATTTTGCATAAAATGTGTTGCTTCTGGCAACATTTCTGCCTAAATAAAAAGTTGTCAGGCAGTGTGTGACTTTAGTGGTACAGAGTTTTAAAATGGTGGCTTCAGTCCAAGGCTAGCTAATAACGGCTGACATGCACTGGAATCTTGAGGCCTAAATCAACATTGTTTTCACAGCTGTAATTAAGCCACCTAATCAGAAGCACATTTTGACGGGACAGTTTCTGGAAGCCAGACATTACAATTTCTTATGCCTGGAGCGCAGTGGCTCATGAGAGGTCCTCATTTAATTTCAGGTTTTAAAAAAAAAAAAAAAAAGCTGTAAAATGAAAAGAGTATAAAAAAAAGCAGTGTACGGCTGTTGAAATGAAGCAGGCCTATGTGTTCATGCCTTGACCAACCCTGTATCCCACCCTCCTTCGGCTCTCTGCCGAGTCCCCAGCTCTCAAGTGGCAGCTGCACACAGTGAGATTAAGGGCTTCTGCCAAAGTCAACAGATGAGCTGGTCTGAACTGGCTCTCTGTGTGTTCTGATTGTAAATTGTGCTGGTGATGATTAGAGAACTCTAACACAGGATGTCAACTCTTAAAACTGTCCAGAGAAAATATTTTTTTTTTTTTTAAAGTTCAGGAAATTTTTTTAAACTTCTTTTGTGGCTTGGTACATAGTGTTGTGTCTATAACTTTCAGATGATTCAAACATGAATTCACACAAATCAAGCAACTATATTATTTAAAAAAATACACTGTTACTTGCTCTCATTGGGCATACTTCCCTCACTTAAGAATGTTTACACAGCAGTCCTGCTGCAGAATGCAACTCTCTGACTAGTACAGTTCAGCAGTCTTGTGCTTCTTCCACCTGCCAAGTGGAAGACAGCCCCAAAATTCAGACAATCAACTACTTTTGTTGTGTGATTATCAGTTTGGGACGTTGTCATACCTGCTTCAACAGCTACACTGTCTTGCTTTTTTTCTGAAGCACAGCTACATTGGTAACTTTAACATAAACTTTCAACCCCAGAGGCCACTGTAAAACTATCAATATGAAGGCACCAGTCACTGGGGTCTGATTACATTTGGTTCTGCACTTTAATTACATATGGATTCTATTAACTGAACCTTTTGCCTTATAGGCAACATTTTAATCAAATTACTGTAATTTTCAAATATGTTACAACAGTCAGACAAGTTTAAAGTTCACATACCTAGAATATTGAGTATCAAAAATATTTTTGCATAGAAAAGGAAGCATTCTTTACAAAATAGCAAATGTGTTGTTGGATTACTGAAACTGCTTTTTACTAGGTTACCCTGAGTTGCAGAATGTGGTTTATAATATAGGTTGTTGTTATTAGTATTATTCTAAACTATATAATTTATACTGTTTGGTTAAAACTATTACTTGTGTAAGCAATACCACATGACCAGGTGATTACTTGCATTAGGATATGTGCATTCCTTGGCGAGATAGTAAGGCTGGCAAGTGATGCCGAACTACTTAAAGTCAGGAAAAAATATTTCAAAAAAACCATAATTTCAGGGAAATATTACTGCTTGGTGGACTCAGTCTTACAGAGACATTAAAATTAGTAAATCTCATGAATAGAGGTTTCTATTTTCACTTGTCTGATATCTCCACATTTTCATGTCTATGACCATCTCAATAGTTGGGAAATTTTCCTTGTGGGCCTGTCAGATTTTTCTTTACTTACTATCACTTCAGGAACATTCACATGATTCACAGCAACTAAACACTGGTAAGTAACAATACTGAGCAAAGTTATGATAATTGAGGTCCATATTTACTGAACTCTGCCCAAGAGTATTTCCAGAAAAACACATCAAGACAGAGAATGACAATAAAAATGGAAAGTCTAATTACTTTTTGCAAGACAATTTAAGAACCAGTATCTCCAAATGTTTCACAAAACAAATTCAACTGTGCATAAGACTACAAGAGGTAGTGAAAAAGCCAAGAAGAACGTGTTGTTTTTGTATGGCCTAGTTTTTGGTAGTGGGGGGGCCACGGAGGTGGCTTCTGTGAGAAGCTGCTGGAAACTTCCACCATGTCCAGCGGAGCCAATCCCTGATGGCTCAGAAGATGCTGCTGGGCCAATGAGAGAGGTTGGTAATGCTTCTGTGATAAGATATTTAAGAAGAAAACCAAAACAAAGTGAGGTGCAGTCTTTTGTCTAGCCAGAGAAGAGGAGGAGGTGAGAACATGCGAGGGAAACAACATGGAGACACCAAGGCCAGTGGAGAAGGAGGGGCAGGAGGTGCTCCAGGCTCCAGAGCTGAGATTCCTCTGCAGGCTGTGGTGTAGCCCATGGTGAAGCAGCTGTGCCCCTGCAGCCCATGGGGATCCATGGGGAATGCAGAGATGCACCCACAGCCTGTGGGGGAGGTGCCCATGCCGGAGCGGGTGGATCCTGGAGGAGGCTGTGATCCTGTGGGAAATCTGCTGGAGAGAGGGAACTCTGCTTCCAGGCTGGAGCAGCCTGTCTTTGGAGGACTGCACCCCGTGGAGAGAGACCCCCACTGCAGCAGTTTTGGGAGGACTGTCTGCCCGTGGGAGGGACTCACATTGCAGCAGCTTTGGTAGGGCTGCTGCTCAGGAGATTGGAGCCATGCTGGGTGAGTTCATGGGGAACTGTGTCCCATGGGAGGGACCCCACGGTGCAGCAGGGGAAGGACTCCTCGCCCACAGCAGTGAAAGATCTTGGGTGATGAACTGAACAAAACCCCATGCTCTGTCTTCCTGCACTGTCAGAAGGAGGGAGGGGTTGGGGGAAGAATGTGTTTTGAAGGGCTTACTTTACTTCTCATTATCCTCCTCTGATCTGTTAGTAATAAATTCACTTTGTACCTTTAAGTTGAGCCTGTTTTGCCCTAGGAGTGTTTTTCTCCCAGTCCTTATCTCAACTTATGAAGCCTTCATAAAATTTTTCTCTCCTCTGCCCAGCTGCAGCAGGGGAGAGAGCAACTTTCATGGGTGCCTGGCATTGGGCCAGTGTCAAACCATGACAGAGAGTTTTCATTCAGGACATACCTGCTTCTTGCTACATCTGGGAAGAATTCCCCCAGCTATATCAGAGATATGGCTCTGGCCCATGAAAGACACTCTCAGACATTTAACATGACACCGATAAATGCCTTTCCCTTATGCAGCAAGAGAAAAGGTAAATACTTAGGATTTTTTCTTTCTCTCTAGTTCCATCCTCATAATTCTAAATTTAGGACAATGCATCCCTGTTAGATGCTAGTCTTTGCTATAAAACACAGATTGAACTGGTAACAAGGAAACGAAGTGTATGGGGGAAAGACATGTAAAACCACTGCCCTCATCAGCCTCGTTAAGTAGGAAGAAAATGTCAGGGAAATAGTTAACTGATAAATTTGAGTTTTAAATATTTTTTTTCTCTCTATCCCCTATGAAAAGAGTTCATATAGATCATGAAAACTTAAAACTGACTGCTTTGAGTAGGGAGAAAAGCATACAATCTTGCTTAATGCAGTTTTTCAACACTGAAGTATGAGACCTTATGTCAATCACTAGGATCTCAAGAACAAATACATAATTTTCATGCAAAAGATCACTCTACTTGCTTCCCTCACCTCAACAAAACCCATCATTTCTGTGTTTTCAATACTTTAAGTGATATCACTAGACATTTTCAGACAAAGGACAGACACAGACACAACTGTGGTTAAAAAGGTATGACACAAAGCCACATAAACCACTGAGTGACTTCACTTTTACCTCAGCTAGGAGAAGCATCAAAAGACAACAGTTGTTTTCACAGTTAAGAGAATTCTGCTGCATTTACAGACCTCTTTACTTCACCCCTCTTACCCATCTGAAACCTGCTTTCTCACCCTTTCAGATAAAGATGTCGTTCCCCAATTGGGTTCCCCAATTTCCATTTCTCCAGTACACACAAAGCTTTTCTCTCTTCATAATCTTTACAAATTACTATATTTTACTCTTCATTTTTTATTCTCCTTTGATTCTGAGGTGAAAAGAGAAAAAGGAAGGAGAATCTCCAGATCAGTGCACGTGCAGGTTCAGAGCAGCACCTGATAAGAAGCACTTGTCATAACAAACAGAAGTGGCTTCCTTTGTTTGCTAGAACTGATATCAGATTATTTTACATTCTTAAACTTCTGACAGCAGTACTGACATCACGTATAAAATCTTAGAGCTGGAAGCTACAAGAACACTTTCTGAAAATATTTTATAATTAATTAAATTCTCTTCACTATTCCTCCTGGAAAGCAGTGTCACTGCATCCACACCCTGCAACACTGCACTTGCAGCAAAACCCCCTTGGACACCGTGGATTCACATACTTCCCATGTGACTAAATGTGATGACACATTGCCCCACAGCACCCACAAAATAACTGCTTATGACTACACTACCGCACAATACAGCACTTCTAAGCTCTCCATTCAAAGTCTACGTATTACTGCAACTCTGAATGAATGTGCAAGTATAATACCAAATTAATGTATCTGAAGAATTAAAAATAATAAAAGTAGCAGAATTCAGCACAGTCATGATGTTTATATTACTGCATGTGGCAGAACAAGAAATAGGTAGTAAGTACTATTACGAAATGTTGATAGTTTTCTAATAGAAGAAAAAAAAAAGATATTTTAGAAATGTAAGGGAAATTTCAGTAGCAAGAACAAAAGAACAAAAAACCACAAGAAGTTAAAAAAACCCAAACCAGCCAACCAGGAACCCTCTCAACCAACAGAAAAGAGATACAGGAATAGAGAACAAAAGAAAAGGGGGGGGGGGGGGGAGGGGGGGGGAAGGGAGGAGGAGGAGCAGAAAGAAGGGAAGAAGACAGGTAGAAAGCCTAAGCTATTTTTCAGCCATACTAAATTTTAAGGAGTTGCAAGAATTAAAAATGCACAGGGCCTTTCGCTCCACAGAGTAAGAATCATCAGAGACAAGTGCAGCAGATAGACAGCTGGGCACTAATGAAGAGTACAGAGACATTCTGCCACTGACTTCACTTCCTCTCACACAATTCTCTATAAGCAGTGTTTCCAGTGTTCATCTCACCTCTGTTCATTATAACCATATCCCTTCCTGTTCCTCTCTCTCGGCACGAGCATTAGCATGACCACATATAGCAATCTCAGAATCTAAACTCTATTGACTAGAAGGAAAGTGCTTGGACTAGAAATAGACTGAAGGATGGAGATGTCAATTCAGAGTCTGAGATAAAAGATGAGGAGTTAGAATCACCAATTTTGCCTCAAGGCATCAGTTTTGTTTTTACAATTATTAGCAAGACTCAAAGCAGCAGAAGAGAGAATTGGTGTGAATAGAAAGAAAGGTGACATAGTTATGAAATTTCAGTAGAAACACGTCCATTAGGAAAGCAATACCATCTAAACATGGAAAACATCAAAACTGATGAATGGCCCAAACTTGCGTGCAATGGGCAGTTGGCAGGGCAAGATCCTCAAGCAACTAGCATAAAAGACTCAAGAAACAGCCACAACACTGTGAGACAAAACCCAATTTTATAAGGTAAGAGTCCACCCATGATACACAACTGGAAGACTTCAAAAATGTATTTCAGCATTGAGCAATAGTTACTGTTCAGGAAGTACAAACATATGTCATATGAAGGCCTGCAATTGATACAGTCCAAGTGTTGTGTTTGTCACCTTCATGTAAGTTTTTGCCTGCCATGGATTGAACACCGTGAATTAAAACTAACAAAGCTTGTCTAATTTTGAAACCAAAAACATACTCAAGAAGTCATTGCTTCCTTTCATTTAAAATAAGCAAAAATAAAAAATATGTTCCACTTTTTTTACAAGAGAAAGCAATTCAGTGCAGAACTTCTTCCTCAAAATCAGAACAGACCAGTATCAACTGGAACGTTAAAGTCTAAGTTACACTGCAAAGCTGTGATGCCTGAAGTTATTAAAATTATGCTTAATACAACTTTTACAAATATTAGGGACAAATTTACAGAAAGCACAAATACTACAAAATATACCAGAATCACTTATACTTTTTTCATGGCAACTTGAGGTTCTCATTCTGAATTTTTTCACTTTTACATTAAAATTTTGAAACACGTCCTATTAATGCTTAGGCCTAGATTCAAACTAAACTACATCCAAAGAAAGAACAACTGTCCTCCCCAGAGAGCTAAGAGTCATCCACAATGCAAACAGTATCATCTTTACATTGACACTGCATGCAGTTACAAATTACTTTAAAAACACAGCATTTAATCACAAATACTGGACAGCTGGTTTTCACTGTAATGTATCAGGCCACTGCATAGCCCTTCACAGACAGGACTAGCATAACCTTTGCTAAAAGCTCTCTCAATCCAGATGAAAGCAAACCTTCCTGCAAGTCTGGTGGACTTCCCAATCTTTAGTACACAAGTGGTCATCTTGATTTTAACAACAAAAACAATCCTAACAGGCAAAGGAACAGTCCGATTACACTGGGCACAGGCTCAGTGGGAAACACATAAACCTAGCAGAAAACATCAGAAGAGTCTGGTTGGAGGAAGAAAAAACCAATTTCAGTGAAGTAATTTCATTTCTCAGACAGGTTGTGTAATCACAAATAAAACAAAATTTTCATTCAACAGTTGTCACCTAAAACTGAAATTCAGCACTGATTAATACAGCTTTTATTCTCACTAATTTCCCATTGTACTGTTAGAAGCAGGATAAGAAATTAATGTAATTCTGTTGGAAACAACCAAAGCCAAAGCCATAGTCACAGCCTTTGAATATATGTTTACTAGCGTGTTTATTTCATTTGCATTGTTACAGCTCTCTTCTTACAGATCTTCTGTTTCAAAAAGAAACACAAACAATTCCCATTTTCTTTATGGCCATTACTACACAAGACTAAAAGAAAAGACAGTAGGGAGGGAAGAAGAACACCACCAACAAAGAATAAAATAAACTCTAAAGCTTTCTCCTTTATCCTTTCTGGAAAAGTAAGAAGAAATGGGGGAGAATTACATTGAGTGTATGCAAGTTGCATATCGTACACAGTCTCATTCTAAAGATACTTGGCTACATATTTATGATAGTTTATGTGTCTGGCCTCCTGCCTCTGTGACACAAATGAATCTGCATTTAGTAATTCCCCTAGAGAGAGATCTCAAATCTGAAGACTCACCTTATTAGCCTTAGACAAATCCAAGTACCTTTGCGGGCAACAATATATTTATACCAGAAATTATTCCTGAAACTGAATTTTAACCTTGTAACTTTACTGACAAGTATTGCTCATAACCACAATTGTCTAAAAATAATTCAGATCTCCTAAGAAACACTGTGTTTACATGAAGCTAATAAAACTCTGTTTTAATACACAGCATCTCTACATGCAAAATTCTTCAGGTCCAAAGCTCAACTATTTACTGTACTGGTAAAACTAAAAAATTCACAATGTATACTTTTCCAGCAGCAATGGAAAGGTCCTTGTAGAAGATACAGTAGTAAAAATTAAACCCTGTGTTAACTTCTACCATTCCTTTTCTCTTCAGAAAAAGTTTTTGTTGACACTGGTTTTATTGCTCTATTACATTTATAGATAAAAATTATTGTATTTTCCTATAGAAACGAAACAGCATGAAGAGAGATGCTGGGTAAGAAACCACATTCAAATGACAAAAATTACTTGAAAATAGACTTACCATTTTTAAGGTCACTTTCATGAAGACTAGCTGTTTGGAGCCTGGACTTTAGGGCTGCAGTGTGAAGCTGAAGAGATTCTATTTCTCCCACTAACATTTCAACTCTGGAAACTGCAAGTTGGTAGACTTCCATGAAACTTTGAATCACAGCCTTTAAAAAGTAAAGTAAATCATCAGTGCCAGACAAACTATACTTAAATGCCAAGTAGCATACATCATTACAGAAGATCTAATTTTTATTAATTAGAAAAATCAAACAAAAGTCGTAAACCAGGCACTTAGGTTGTAAGTCGGGACTTAACCAAAGGTCTAACATAAGATTTTGTACTTCTTCAAAAACCTGAAATATTAATAGCATCAAGGAAAAGCAAATGACTGTACATCCCAATTACACAGTCAGCAGTTTTCAAACATGCAGTACTGCACTGAACAGTTGATATTGTTTTTTATTTTATTTAACTGCAAGACTCAGTGCACATTAAATTTATGTTTACAAATAATCACTACACAATTTTAGGTAAATTTGCATACTTTCAAAATGAGTCCTCCTACTTCATGTTAAGAAAATTAATTTGCCAGAAACAAAATACAGTAAAGCTACAGATCTCTGGAAGTAAATAATCTGATTACAGTATAGCTGAGAAAATATAATTGTTTTCATGTATATAGTGTAAGAATGTCCCAGCCGTGTAATATTGATCAGACTGATAATAAAGTTAGCAGCACAAGAGAGAACAAATGATTTGACATTAGTGGTAACTTTATATCTATCCTAAATAGTCTAACACTTTTGAGATTATTGGTCTTCTTTACAACTGGTTAATCACATTTTATAAGTTACAGTTTTCCCCTTTGAAATTAGCTGTAGCAACTTGCAACTGTAAGAACATATTACAGATAATATGAAATTGGCCTTCTGAATACGTCTGTAGTACAGATTTATATACTTAGTACCACAAACAGGCATTCACTAAGGTTTCAACTGTTTTCCTTTCTTTGTTCTCAAACACACTGCTGCTTTTCAGAATAAAAGGTAACATCACCAAAATCAATCAGGTAATTTTATTGTGAAGTGTAGAAAACTGCCATGGCAACTCAACACCATCATATCTTTTCTTATCAGAAAAAATATTCAAAATGCTTTAAATGCTATGGTGCTAACCCTAGAAGTGTATTCACATAGCTCTGTAAGTCTGCCACTGTCAGCTCTAATCCTGCTTTTAAATTTTTTTATTTGACATTCAACACGACTAAAATGCTGCAGCTATTCAGAAACAATATCAAGCAGGAATGGGGGTATATCTCATAATCCACATAATACTGCCTGAGAGTACTCGAACAACAACGGCCCACATGTTAAAAATGAGACACATGTTGAAATAGGACTATGACCTGGGCCTGTGACCCATAAACAAGAATTACAGCACTGAATAACAAGTTGTGTCTCAAATCTCACAGAAAAAATCTCATGTCTTCCTTTAATTACTTCACGTACGATAGTTAAAGGTTTCGCTGAACTAGAATGTGGAGACATTTCCTTAACTTCTTCCTTTTACGTCTGCTACTACGAAGTTAGTGAAGTCACTAACATATACAGCTTCATCCTACATCTCTACAGGCACTCTAAGTCCATGTAGTTATCTGAAACAGCATTTTTTAATTCCTTGCTGACTTACTCAGATATTTAATTTGTTCTCTTGTTTAATGAATTTGAAAATTTTAAATCTAGGAAAAATGTATTCACGAACTTTTATTTTCAGCCATAGCAATTGTTTTTTTGAGTAATTCAGATTTCTTTTTAGTCCAGAAGAATGTAGTTTTGCAGCTACTAATGGTTCCCTACTAATGTGGAAGGTGGCATTTATGCACCCATATGTACGCATTCCTTCCAGCTGGTATATACCAACTCCCTAGCAAAGAGTCAGGGTTAGTTTAGGTCTCTCTTGCTCAGGAGCAGGATAGGACAAAATTATTTTGGGGTCTTCCAGTGAGTGGCATGAGCATGAAGAACACTCATTCTAAATGACATCTGAGAAAAGGCAAATACATTGGGTTTTCAGATGTGCCATTGAAAGGCACAAATGATTTTAAGTAACTTATGTCAGTCACATTTTGAATGATGGATCTGTCTTCTACAACACAAAAGTTATCGGAAAGCCTGATATACACAGAATTTGCATAGAACCTGGCCACATGTAAGCTATATCTGTCACCTAATGATTAAATGCATCTATAAAGGAGTTCAGAACTCCAGTTTAGATCCCTGCTTGAACATTACAAATAAAAACGTATCTGCAGCTCTGGAAACCGTTTTGTGATCAAGAAAGTCAGATGACAGAATTTCCCAGAATGCAAATCCAGCTCTGCAGAAATTTTTTCAACTCCTGCTAACAAGTGCTTTCTTTTGTTTTTAAGTACACATAGCTGTAAGATGTATATATAGTTTTTAAGTATACATAACAATAAGATGTTTCAGCAACATTCCTGATTAATTTTTATAACATAAAATTTGGCATTTATACACATCTGCATGGTCTGCATTTAAGCAAGCACTTATCGTTTTGAGTGTGCTGGTAATAGCATGACATTAAAACCAGGAACAGATCATGAAACAATAAAAATTTGTCTTCAGTTACACACAAAATATTTCAAGAATACACACCAGAAAATTACTTCTTTTCAGAAAGGCAAAATTTAGTGATCCTCAAACCTTATAGGAACCAATATTATTGCAACTAATTTTGAAAATCTAAAACAGTTTTAGACAGATCAGTATTGTAGGAAAGTTAGTGGGGAGAAGACTTAACCAAGAAGGCCACAGAAACAGTAGAGTAGAAGAACACTGATTTTAAATATTACTGGCTCTAGGTGTTCCTCCCTGCTTGTGCAAGCACCTTGGACCAAAGGACCATCAGAGAAGGTCCTTTCCAACCTCAGCCTAATTCAGGGATTACAAAGTCATCTTACGGATGTAACACAAATACAATGGTTGACATTTACCTAGGATTGTCAATTTTAAGAACACAAATTGTAAATAATTGCTCCACATTAAACAAAAACAATAAGAAATAATCAGATGCTGAATTTTTTTTTTACAGTGATATCTTTCCTTTCTTTTCACTCCACACAATGCTTTAATATGTAGAGGAAGTCATTATTATTTATGACATCAACATCCCACACCACATACTTCTGATATGGCGGAAGCAAATGGTAGGAGTGCTTTTAATCCAGAAATGTCTGTGAGAGGAGACCCCTGCTCCAGCACTAAGACAAGACATAGGCAGCTTCATGAAAACTGGTGCATGATTTCCCAGATAACTAGCTACAACTCACAAGATAAAAATATATTCTTACAGTTGGCATGGAAAAAGCATGCTTTTAGGCTGAAGTCGTAGGACTAGGAAGAAAAATGTGCAAGTGTGCCCAAATTCCATTTTCAAATATAACTTTCAATGGATAGATTATTTTAGGCCTAAGTACTTCTAACAATCTCCTTTTTTTACAGCTATTGAACACTTAAAACAGTAGCCCTATGTAGAAAATCCCCAAGAGCACTTTAACCATCTTTGAGTGAAATATCAGTTTTTTTAAATCAGGTGTTAGTCATATCATAAGGGAACCAAGTATTTTAAACTTTAGGTCTTTATTCAATTAGAAAAAGGGCCTCTGAAGATTTTGAGTGGAAGAAGGCCTTTATGACCTGTTCAGAGATGTCTTATCTGAAATATGAGGGCATGCATAAAAAGTTTTGGCTTTGGCTACAGGTCGGTGAAGATGAGAACCCAACACTGAGAGTAAAAATAAAACAAACTCGGTTGATGCTGTTTATAAACTACAAACCAGTGAACATAGAACAAAGAGCAACATTTAAGCCATGCTTGCTTTCTCCATATTAATCTTTAAAAGACTGAGAACACTTAAGCTCAGGACAGTTCTCCAGGGGACATGTAAACCCATTTTTTTTCTAACATTCCATGCACTTTTGAATAACCAATCATTGTCTAGTTCTGCACACAATTTCTATAGCCTGTAATTTTCAGATGAATAGTTCTATAGATGCTGTAAAACTGCATTTGCATGTATTGCTGTCTGTAAATCTACAGGACTGAAAGACTTCAATCTACAAGAGTACTTTATATAAAGGGAAAAATGGCTAATACTGACAAGTTACATAACAATCTTCAAGAAACTGGAAACACAAAAAGAATATTTTTTAAAAATTAATTTATGAAATTCAAAGGTTATTCAAACTTCAGCTGTTCTCACTGAAGTTGTAGTAGAAACACACAAACAAGAAGAAATACACAGATCAGCATATGCAAGTTAGCAAAAGACCTCTCATCAAAGTGTTAATGTATTTATCATACATTTATAAAAAGGCCTTTTAAATTCCTAATTAAAACACTATGCATGTTGTGTCCCTTGTCCTTAGTGTTTGACCCTTAAGAACACAGTTTAAAAATTATTTGGATTACGAGTTACAAATTGTAGCAAATGAAAATTTCCAACTAAAGTTTTATACTATTCTAAAGTTACAAATAAAATACCGAATTACTAATAATCAGTTTCTTTATTTTTATTTCCATGCTATTACACTATCTCAGGACTTAAGTGGCCTGCCGTTATCATAGAAGTACATCTCTTGTTTGGAAGGAATAAACCTAAAGGAAGGAGACCTTAAGCTGAAATTATGCTTATTAAAAAGTGCCAAAAAGACTAACAGCCTGACAATATAAGCATTGACTTTGCAACACACATGGAGCAGTCAGAATAACAAGACCATCTACTTTACACAACATACTTTAGAAATCAAAAATGTACAGAAAAGTTGAAATTCATGTTTGACTGCTTGGTTCTTCCTTCAGGAATTCTTCAACTAAACACAGTGTTAGCAGGTAGCAAATTACCCCAGGACTACATATACAAAAAGATAAAAAAGAACAAGAGAAGGAATAATGAATGAACTTCAGAAGAATGAAAGATTAATGACAGTTAACTAGATTAACAAACTGCTTAAATGAGAATCTGAAAAGACTGAGAATTTTATTTATGGTACAGAGTTTGGCTGAAGTGGAATTTAGGCAAAAACAACTGGTGTGAAAGCAAAACTCCATGGAGTGGAGTTCTGCATGCCCGTCATTACTGCCTTGCTTTGAATTGACATAAATAAGATTCATTAAAATGAGTCCAGAAAACAAAACATACATCAATTACTTTTTGTTTTCAGAAACAAGATTTCAGGATAATTATTGTATCTTTAACAGAGCTATATTTGGAGAAGAAATTATTAAAATTAATTTCCCCATACATTTTAGCATTTGAAAGCCCATCCTGGCTGCCTTGACCCACAGTCCAAAATGTCTAGTGGCATCAGTGAAGGATATAAATACAGCAGCTTCTCTGGCATGGGGGAAAAAACCTCAAGGGAAACCATATTCAGCAAAATTGCACTTTTGCAGCTGTTTGGCACTTCTTTAATGATCTATTCTCCTTGTATCTCATTTCAACACTAAACTTTTTGTTCTGTTCCATTCAAGCGTGGCATGCACAATTTAAATGTGCCAAAAAGCAGGTCAGTTTTGTTACAACTTTTTTTTTCCCCCAACGAAAGCTGACTCAGTGCCACACACGGGGCCTAACTCTATCCCCTTTGCTTCAATAACAATTACTTTACCCTGTAGGTCTCAGCGGATAGCCCAAGGGAATGAAGCTCTAAATAAAAGGCAAGATTCTCTGCAAGAGGTAATGACATGACTTCCTACAAGAAAATTGAAAAGGGAGCATTGAAATTGACAGCGACGGAAGGGAAAGTGCTTCTACTGGAAACCACAGTGGATGGGCATAACAACAATTGCCATGAAAATTATTACAAAGTGTAAGACTTTCAGAAATTACCTCAATCTTTTAGAAATTGATAAATTAAGACAAATGTGTTTAGTTGGTATGATCAGGCAGAAAGCATCCTGAGAATTTTACAGCAAATGAGAGAGCTACCTGCAGACTATTCAGAAATAGCTCTGGACTATTCAAGAAAATTGTCACTTAACAAAATTAAGGAAATACAGGTTTTTATAAGCCAATAATGTTTACATGCAAAGACCATTCTCACTGTCTATTGCACAAAGTCAAGCACAGTTGCATGCAAAAGGTAAAGGAGAAACAATTACTGCCCCAAAGATTTTGTAGTATAAGCCACAAATGGAGAAAATGTTACCACTACATTGTACTCTTCCCATCCTCTTACACAGTCTTGATTCAAAACGAATATTAAAGTCTGTGAGGAAGGGTTAGAATTTTTCAAGTAAGTGGTTTTAGTGAGAAACTGAAAGGAGTTTCAGGCTGGTATCCTGTCTACAGCTTCTTTTGCAGTGTGTATTCTAGACAGGGATGAAAAGAAGACAGAAGGGTAGTCACTGACACTGCTATGAAGCCCACATTAAAGTGAGCATGAAAATCTACCAAATACGAGCATAATGCATTGCCACTGATGAGAAGAACCAAACAGCAGCAATCACTACAGAAAAGTCAGGATGCAGTCTTACTATAAAACTTGATAGCATCCCATCACTCAGTCTTGAGGAGAAAGAGAGTAAAACTTCTGATCAAAATTCAGGTGAAATGTCAAGTGAAAGTACAAGTTGTCTGAATCTTGATGATATTGCTTTTGGCCTATTGAAGTGACATCTTGGAACCAGAAAAAACATACAAATGTTGAAGTATAGAATTCTGTTTTCCACAATCAAATATATGTTAATAAAATAAAATTTTAAAAGCATAGTCTTTCTCATTTTAAGGAACATCTACATATGGATAATATATCTTACATAAACAAAACAATTCTATAACATAAATGTTACCTAAACACTAAGTCTTAATTGTCTAAAATCTATTGATTATCTATAGGTGAATGTGTGGAGAACAATTTAAGGAGGAGAGAGAAGCAGACATTAATCTATCTGATTACTAAAAAGAAAAATCTAAAGCAACTTCACATGGAATGTAAATGTGAGGTAAATGTGACATCTGAAAAACTCTTCTGCTCTGAAATGCTGTCCACAAACTGTCAAGCATAAGTAACTAATTTAACTATTTGCCAACATAGTAGTTTACTGAAAATCAGAATATTATTTTTCATTGGTTTTAAATAGTGCTCTCTTAACTAAGACCAATTTCAATTACTTTTAGAAAAGAAAAAATGCTTTACTTATGAAAAAAACCACTGACTTAGATTTAACCACTGTAGAAAAAGTCTGTCATTGACTCTAAGAGAAAAAAATGACCACCCCACAAAATCTGGGCTCAATATAGATATTTCCTTAAATATTTTGACTAGAGCTAGGAGGTGGTATAGATTATTCCCTTCTGGCCACAAGAAGCAGCTCTTTAATTGTATATTAAAATATTTTCAAACTGAATTAAATATTTTACATATGGATAGAGGGGAGAAATGTGTCCACTTTATATCTTCCCTGCGAAAAGCTGAGCATAATCTATGTTTTAGTTGCCATTTACTAGGAGAGACAAAGGTCTCTTCTGGCAGGTTCAGTCAATTTGACAACTGCGATTATGTGGCTCACACATAAACACTCACTACTCAGTCCTAGTCCTTGTATCAAATTTTAGGTGAATGTTCAAGTCTAAAGAGCCTAGGGGCTAGAAAACTGTGCAAAGTTTTGTGAAACACCTGCTTCATTTCTTCTGTTTTTCTTCAGAATGCTCATGGTAGCACTCCATTTTAATTCAATGTAAGTATTTAATCCTACATAAAGCAGTATTTTGTAGTTTTACACAGAAATTTTAAAGTATACCTGTTAGGTTGGACCACAAATTAATTTTTTTCACTTTGGCTTCTCACCAAAACTTCAGTTAATTACACAAATTCATGATGCAAGTACAGGAAAAAGAACTAGTCAGTTTCTCTAGAGAACATAATTACCAAGAAAAGCTGAATTGTGCTCCTCAAATTCACTGACACAACCTTAATCCAATGTTAACTGCCACATACAGGATGATCTAGTGTCCTCCCTTCATTCTGCCTAAACTCAGATGTTAATGAAACAACTACTTTGCTTCATCATTCTTAAACTTCAACAACATTAAAAAAAAACCCCAACAACATGCAAATGGTTAGATTTTTGATCATACTTGCTTTCAAGATTTAATTTATGCTATGAAAATGTTTTATTAGAAATTTCAATGACAACAGCTTTTGTTCCAAAATATAAGGAGGAAATTTAAACACAGTACACCTACTACTGATCCTCACAATGGGCACATACATTAGCATCCCTCTTTCCAAAGCAAATGTCTGACAGAAGTGGCATCATCACTGAGCTTGACAATCCGCTAGCCTTAAAATATTTTTTTCTCAAAGTTTGCTTTTAACCAACATAATCTGAGGAAAATGAAATAAAATGATCCCTATAATCTCAGAATATTTAGTTCTGTAACAATGGATTTACAGCTGAAGAAAACTCTTGTTGGGAAAAAGTGATTGTGTTTGTCTGTCTTTTTGCCATTTTGGCATATGAGAGATTAGGTCAGCTCAGAACGGTATAAATCCCCACCAACACAAGCTAAAAATTGGTGGATGAGTGAGATTCCACTATACTGAAGTCTGGCCTCTTCTATGCAAGAGGTTAAGAAGCTAACTGAGAATGCTGTTCACTTGGAACAACAGGTTAAAATAGTTGAGTAGTACACCTGATCCAGGTAGCTGGACAAGCAAGCTACAGATTGAGATGTAATCTGAGCTTTGGGTGGGAGCCTAAAACAAGAGGCTGTGAACTGCCGAACTTTAGGGTAACAAGGGGCATGAATATGGGTGACAGCAGCCAGGTGAATGGACACAGACACACCGGGAGCTGGGAACTGCCAACCTTCCAGATAACAAAGGAGATGAAGCTGGTGACACCATCTAGGTGGATTGACACAGAGAGTGGGGACAAAAGCCGAAGACTCAGGAAGAAGAGCACGACTTGCATGTGGGGAGACTGAGGGTGTAAAAGATCCGGGGCTTCTTTGCTGGGGATCCCACTCAGAAGCACCAGCTGGAGCTGCTCCTGTGTTACTGCACCATGAATAAATGGCTTTATGGACTGAGACATCTGAGACATGGCTATGGGAAACCTGGGGTCAAACTTGTAAGGAAACCTGGTCTGACTGCAGGTGAGTGTGAGCTGTGTAAGGAGTCAAGCAGGGCACCCATCAGCTCATTGGAGTCACCCACTGTGAAGGGGCTTCACTCCCAACAGTGAAAGTCTCTGACATTGGGAATGTCACTGCCAGAGGGTCTCATGAATGGCCAGACTGAGAAGTTTCCTTAACAAAAGAGAAGACACTAACTTTTCTGATGGCAAAGCTCTGCGTTTGTCCTCACTCAGATCAACAATTCAAAGATGTGCTGCTATCAGGTGAGCATTCTAGATAATATTTTGGAAGACACTGCTTTCTGCTTTGTCCTCAGCAAATGCACCAAGTGCCTTTTCAGTAAATGGGAACTTACAATAAGATTGCAGAACGTGATTTGGATTATTAGGTTGGCAATTACCTGGCAAGTAAGGTCTTTTCCCTGGTCTGGCCAACAGTCAACAACCAGATCCAATTCCTTAGAAGCATAAGAGATAAAGTGACTTTCTGAATTCTGTTTATAAAACGGGATGCTTATAGCAATCATGAAAGAAGGAAACTACGGAGGATAGGCACTGATGAGATAAGTTTGCCTAGAAAACATAAATTATTCTTCACTAATATAACAGAAGTAAAACATCCCATATCATGGGGTGCTGAAATGAGATTGAGAAAGCCCTTTCTAATCTTTTTACTGAATTTGGTAATGACTGCAGGCTTTGCAGTATCATGTACTTGAGTGGTGACCTTAATGGTGGATCAACAAAAGCAGCTGGTTCTTATCCGTGAACCCTAACTGAAAGGCCTAACTTAACTTGGGCCATCCTAACTTTAAAAGACCAAAGAGAGTAGCATTTTTCAAACTACCACTGATGTTAATTCATTACTATTTCTTTTATCCATTTTTCAGAGTTGGACCTCTACTTGCAGTTAGGTAATTTATGAGTAATTGTACCTATTAATGTTCGTAACAGAGAAATAACTTCCATAGCTTACAAACTCTAGAAACTACGGGCAATTTCTACTGTTTTCACCTTCTTGTAGTTCAGAAATGAGGAAAGCAACCTGAAGAGAAACTTCTGATGGAATGTCCAAGAATGAAAGGTGATTATGACAGTCAATGCCAAAACACGACTAGTATAAAGAAGGTAAACTGGGAATATTTATTAATATTAACATATTAACATTACGTGGAACAGTAGAAGCCATTTTCAAAACAAACCTAAAAAATAGTTTTTTATTTGGAATGGGACAATAAAGGGGTGCTGAACACAAAAACATTAACTTTTTTCAGAAGATCTGTCAATCAAAATGGTGAAGGCTGGGAAAAATTCTGGAGACACTTTAGCACTTTTTCTTCTACTCTTTTTTTTTTGTCCTTTTCCCTGCCTGATCCATTTTTAAGCAGAGACAACCAGTTTACTACTATTCTATGTGTCCTTTAGGCATTAAATGTTTATTCAGTCCCACAGTCTATTTCCCAAAGGAGTAAAATCCATGGCAAGTCTCATGTGGAATAAAAGCAGAAAAAAATCAGGCATCTAGGATAGTGACCTTTGCCAATGTACAAGCAAACATCACATTTTGACATGTAGGGGAATCTCTGCTCAAAACCCAGTCCCTGTGGTCCTTTCAAGCATGTATAAAAACTTGAGAATTTAAACTTCAACTTGTAATCTTTCATTTGCACAATATTAAAAACCAAAAATATTTGAGATTGGACAACTGGATGGAGGGAAAGTCTGGCACTATATACTGTGGCAGTGGCAGGAAGTTCTGCTCTCTGATCTGTCCCTTTAGTATTTGTCAATTAAGATGAAGCAGGAAGAGGGGGATCCACCAATGGGTGCTGGTACTGGAAAAGAACAAACAATCTCTCTTAACGGAGAGAAACCAGAATTAAAATACAGTCTTCAGCCATTAAGTGTACATCACAAATTTGCCCACACAGGTAGAAGGGATTACTCTTCCCTCCTGATCTTTAGTTTAGAACTGCTCTTTTATCAAAAAAAGATCCTGGTGTTGAAGCAATCTAGAGGAATCTCAAGTTCTATGAAAGTTCCAGGAGGATAAACAAATTTTTGTCGTTCCATGGATATAATCTTCTTAAAAGCCATAGAAGATCCAACCCTTTGCATGTAAACTTGTCAACATGCAGGGTGTGTATCATTGTTGAGGTTTACACAAACATTCCACATTCATCCTATTTCCATTAATTAGAGCACCCTTCAACTGTGTCCATTCTCTCCTCACCCCCTAATTTCTTACCACCCTTTTTTGCATCTAACAGGGAGAGATCAAAAATGAGAGAAGAGAACATAATGAAGGGAGAGTTCTAAAATAGTATCATGAAATTGGGTACTGCAATAAACAAATATTGAGTACCCTACTTAAAGCATATTAGTCCTGGGACACTTACAGCAAAGATTTTATGAATCCCAAGAATTTGTGTTTTTCACAGTCCAATACAATATTGGAATTTGTGATCCTAGGATACTAGCAACACATGTCACTAGACAAGCAGTCAATTCAGTAAATGAAAAATCAAGACAACAGCTTCAAAATAGCTTGCCATGATTCCTGCAAAATAACAACGTAAAAAATAAAATTTGCAGGTAATAACATATGTGAATCTATAAGCCAGAATTTATACAACCCTTTCCACTAAAAAAATCAAACAAACCACACTAACAACAAAACACCACCAAAAAAACCCCCCCCAAAAAACCCCCATCAAAATTAATTAGTGACCAATTGTTAGAATCTGGTAAAACAAAACAGTTTAACTTTTAATCCTTTCAAAACCTATCCTCTTCAAATTTCACCTCAGTAGTACAGCATTTGAGATGGTTTCCCAGTCTATGTCTTCAATACATGATAAGTGTAGAAATAAGAGAACAGCCTGTTTTTTATGCCTAGTTTTATATTCTGAAAGGTTTACTGTATTTTTCTTAATCCATAAGTTGCATATTCATTACTATATTTTCATCTAACTGCTGTCACTTATATTGTCATGCAGAAGGGCAAATCAGGGTCAGTTTATGTAAGCGGCATCAATCTGAAAAATCTTCATCAGTCTTTATTTCAAGGCATTATGCAAAGAAAGCTTGACATTAAGACAGCCTTAACTGACAGCAAATGAAATCAATCAGCAAATCACTAAGCCATAATAAACTCACTCAAGTTGTAGATAACCCTTCCTCTTCCCAGGTCTTTAAGTACAAGGCCTACCAAAATGCAGTATCTGGGCAGAAATGTCTCCCTTGATTGCATTCCAAAATTCTTGTACTAATACAGTGCAGTATTTAATAATTTTTTCTTACACTGTAAGCAATTGATAAGAATAACAAGAAAACATATATGTTTTACAATAATGGACTACTAAGCAGTTAAACAAAAAAAAGTCTAAATAAAAGTTTCAGCATTTGAAGAAGGTTTTTTTAAATATAAAAATAGAAAATAATCAGTTTCTGTTTCTGCTACTTAAACATTTGTGTAATAAAGTCTATTGCCTTATTAACTTCTATTGCTCAGGCTCACTTGCTCAGCATTTTTTTAGTTTTTGAAATTAAAAGAACCAGTACAAAAATGCAAGACTCCAGACAATTCCTAATCTTTCATGATATTCACTTCATGAATTTAATTTGTAACCCACGATTACCAACATTTAAACATCTATGCTTCTTAATGAACTTGTCTACATTACAATGGTACACACTGCACACTCTAAAAAAAATAGTCACAAATTTACACAGTTGCTGTCTGTGAAAATTACTCCTTTTCTGAAGATACTGTGAACAGATAAACCCATGCAGTTCTGAAAGATAGGATTTCTGAAGTAAAAATATCTGCCTAAAAATATCTTACACCACAAGGTGCTGTGAGAACTATATTTCATATCTTCTGTGATTAAATGATGCTTTATTTTTCAATTACTGCTATTAGGAGTCTGCCCTTATTGACTGAGGAAGCTTTGGACACATACTGAGATCACCATGACTCTAGAGTAATTTTTCTCATGAAAGAATAGCAAGTAGCAAACAGGAAAGATGCTTCCCAGTATAAGATGCAGCAACCTGGTAACCAGATGTAAAAAAAATCCCAGGAGCAAAACTAAATAAATAAACTTAGTGAATTAAGATCATATTTTGCACAGTTCTTACAGACTTTTCTTGCATATTAGCACAGATAATTCCTAGGACATCACCCACATGAAACACATATAAATGTATGAAAAAGTCTACGTGGACAAAGGCAGATAGTTACATGATTGCTTGGTAGGGCCAAAAAAGAAAACTTTCCATTGAGAAAGGTTACTGAAAGGTTAAATGATTACATATTAACTTTGGCATTCAAGATAACCGAGATACTCATCATCTTAGCTGACAAGTTTTTACAAAACTGATAGTGCTTACAAAAGGGGCTGGACAAGAGTTAGCAGTGTCACAGGCACACAGATAGCTTTCAGTAATTGATTAATTGGTGATTACAGACACTGACTTTGATATTTATGGTCCATCAGGCCAAGACTTAGGATGGCTGGAGCGCAAAAGTGTCCCAGTTAACTACAACACCCCCTGAGAAGGTTCTTCATATAATCTGCCCTAATTTAGTAGGAGAAAGAAAGGCAGGTGAAGAAATAAAGAAGTGCAAGGGTGGCTGAAAAAGTGAGGGAAAGAGGCTAATAATAAGGAGCAGGGAAATAAGGAAAGAAGAGAGGGCTTGTAGGGGAGACGGAGGAAAAGACTGCTAACAGAAATGTTGTGAAGAGGAAAGGAAGTTGAACAGTTAAGTGGCGGAAAGGAGAAGCAGTGTGAAATTCAAATTATAGGAGGCAAATTTCCAGTATCAGTGGCATTTAGATGTCTCATTTTTTAAAGTTTTGAACAATATTTTCTCAACAGATATTATTCTAATGTTTTGAAGTAATTACAGTTAAGTTATGCTAAAATGGCTTCTAAATATTTAGCAGCATTATACAACATAGCTGGAGACATGACTCCAGCTGAACACTTTTAAGAACATTAAATTAAGAGTTCTCTATTTTACATCTCTTCAATTTGGTTATTCAGACTTTACTTAGTTGTCAATTATTGCTTAAGTCCTACACCAACCTTATATTTGATAAATTCAAGTATGCAAAAGGTCAGATTTGCAAGAGGTGTTGCCCCACTCCAATGCTTTTGAAACATTTACTTATTAATGAGTATTTAAAGTCAAAATGGAAGCGCAAAGTAGCAGTAATGTAATAAAGAATTGCTTTTCTCTTTAAACGGTGTATTTTAGACAGGCTTGTGATCAGTCCAGAAGCACCACATTTTGACACTAGGTAAGAAAGTAGTCCTTTTGGAGAGCAGAAGAAATCAGTCCTTTTGGAAGTGGGAGGGGAGCCCAGCTGCTGTTGACAGCAGCTGCTGAACTCCCAGTTTTACCTGACAAGAAACAGCAATCTGATTCCAGAGGAGGCAGCATTCTGGCCTCTATAATACAATTGATAGTTTCTTCTCTGGTGAAACAGTGTGAGTAAAAATAAAACACTGTGTTTTTTGTGTTCATGTTGCATCCTTAAGACTCTCTAAAAAACATTTCTTCTTTCTGAAGTATTAAGAGAAAAAGTATTTTTTTTTCTTTTGACAGCCATATTACTAAAGAAAAAAGCTTTAAAACCGAAGTACAAGATTTAAAATACTAGTAATACAGTTTTTAAGCAGCTGCCCCACGATTAATTCATCTCATTAAGTCCTCTTACCAGAACTGATTTATGTTTGAAAGACAAGCCCTATGCAGGGGATAAAATCTGATGACAGAATTATAATGTTACCTTTGAAATCACTTGCTTCCTCAATTTGGTAAGAACTTTTTTATTGACAAGTAAACACAGAAATGAGAAAGTGTTTATTATTTTGAGGAAAATTATCAGCAGAATTATGCATATCTTTCACCACCTAATCTATCAAGCATAAATCTAAAATTAATAAACAAGTGAAAATAAATACAAATTAGGAAGCTCCTAAAACTACATTTATGTTTGTCCAATTAATTAGAAAAAGTGGACCTACAGCACAATTAGATAATGCATGACTAAATCATGCATGAATGCATAAATGGTGAGAACCTACTTCTTCATAAATTTATGATTATATGCTAACACTGAAGATATGTCAGTACTTGACTACGTTACTACCAACACTATAAGTCTTCATTTTATTACTGCACTTTTCATTTTAAATTACCTCAAAACACCTAAGAACGGCAGCAAAGTACATATAAATCCCACGTGCACTTCCCAAACCTGATGAAGATAGAGGGAGGAAGATGGGGTGGATGGAAGGGAGAGGCACAGGGACAGCAGGAACAGACAGACTGCTTCAGATCAAGCAAGACACAGTGGGAAAGAGGCACAAGAAGCAGAAGAGAGAGTGACACCCAGGCGGAGTAGCAGGCAGGGACTGACTGAAGGAAAGCTCAAGAGTATGCAGGGCAGAGAGAGCAGGCGAGAGGGAAAGCAAGAGCACCAGAGCTCGGGTGAGCGTGGTCGGTGTGCACACAGCTGCAAGTGCACGGCCAGGAGGGCACGCCTGCAGTGGAGAGTGTGCAGAGAGGACACATGGACAGGCAGCAGAGCACAAGAGTGTGTGGCAGAGAGACACCAAAACAGAGGGAGGCAGAGACAGGCAAGACAAAGTGAAAACGTAACCACCTTAAACCCACCTGGAGAAGAGAATCACAGAATTATTATTGTTGGAAAAGACCTCCAAAATCCTCAATCCTTGACTGAACTCCAGCACACCAACAAACTATAGCACTAAGTGCCACATCCAGTTGTTCCTTGAACACTTCCAAGGATGGTGACTCCACCATATTCCTAGTAAGTCCATTCCAATGCCTTACCACCTTTCTGATGTCCAACATGAAACTCCGGTGGCACAGTTTGAGCCTATGTCCTCTTGTCCTGATGCTAGTTGCCTGGGAGAAGAAACTGACTACAACCTGACTACAAACTCCTTTCACGTAGCTGTAGAGAGCAATGAGGTGTTGTTGGAGGTTAGGATTTTTCTTTTCTTTTCTCTTTCTCTAAGGGAATTTTCTCCTATCTGTTGCCTAAGAGATGGTAACGATGATATTTGGAAGACAAAGGATGTGGCGGGCAGGAGGAGAAGGGCGAAGTGTACGGTTCAGTGCTGTCTCTTGTCTGGGGGCTTTCTCTTGGGAAGTGCAGAGATACGGTGAGACTTTGGCTGGGGATGAGGCGCTGGGCTCAGGCCTCGCTCGCTCTCTCTCGGGACTAGAGTGGATAGATGTGGGTTTGGTGTAAACTGTTGCTGCCCAGAGCATTTGCTGCCACTGCAGAGTTTTTGTCCTGCACTTTCTTACTGTAGGTGAGTTTCTGCTCACAAGAGCAGCTGTTGAACTGGGACCTTTTCCACACCCGACCTCACTGGGAACGGAACCCTGACCCCCGATCCCTTCTTCCGGGCAAGGTTTTGGAGTCTTTGCTACCCTTTGTTGGCCACTCCGGGGAGTGTGCTCGCCTCTGCTGTTCCAGCCGGCTACTCCGAGGCTCCTGCTGCAGTCCATCTCACCATCCGGAGGGGCACTGGGACCGGCTGCCTTTAGGGGGTTGTGAAGGAAGCCCCATTCCCCGCCCGCCAGCCAGCCATTACCCCCCTGAGGAAGGGGCGGGACTGGCGCCACAGCGCCCCCTGCAGCCCTGGGGAATCACCGCACCCGCCCCGCCCCGGGAGCCTGAGCGCCCCCGCTGGCTGCGAGTGTAACTGCACCGAGGGGAACGCGGCCGCGAGAGGCTGGGCCTGGCTCGCTGCTTCTCTTTGGGGTCGGGGCCGGAGCTGCTGCTGTTTGTCTTGGTACACAGAAATAGAGAGAGTAGTAAGGAACTGTTATCCTTTCTCCATGTCTTTGCCTGAAAGCCCCGTAATTTAAGCCAGGACAGGTGTCCACTGAGCCTCCTTTTCCCCTGCCTAAACAACCCCAGCTCCTTCAGCTGCTTCTCACAGGACTTGTGCTCCAGACCCTTCCCCACCTCTGTTGCCCTTCTCTGGACATGCTCCAGCACCTCAATGTCTGTCCTGTAGTGAGTGAGGGAGGGGCTCAGAACTGGACACAGCACTTGAGGTGTGGCCTCACCAGTGCTGAGTACAGGAGGACAATCCCCGCCCCAGCCCTGCTGGCCACACTATTGCTGGTACAGGCCAGGATGCCATTGGCCTTCTTGGCCACCTGGGCACACAGCTGGCCCATGTGAAGCTGCTGTCAACCAGCACTCCAGAACCTTTTCTGGTTCCTCTTCTGTGTTCAACCAGTATCTGGAGTCATGTCTTCAGATAGGTTGGATCATGCTGATAAATATTTAGAAGTCATTTTAGCATAAATCAACTATAATTCCTTTAAAACATAACATTAAAATATGTGTCTGAGGTAGTGCTTCAAGAAGTTTCTTTCATACCAGTTTCTACCCTTCTGTGTCTACCTCTCCAAACAGAAGAAACCCACAGTGATAATATACTAATGCTTAATTATTTATACATAAACTTTTAAATGACACCTGATTTATTTGGGGGCTTTATGAATTGTCTTTAGGTAAAAATGCTCGGCATTCATATCAATTAAATATTAATTAGTCTCTGAATGCCCATGTTTTCTGTGAGCCAAAAAACTATTTCAGAAGAGAGTGTAAAGATTAGTAAGTAACCTTATCTTCGTTCTAAAGATGTAACGCAATTGAATTTTGTATTTTATAAAGAGTTGATAACCTTTACTGGTTAATTTAAATAGTCATCTGTCAAGCATGGCTACTAGAATTGCAAATAGCATGTCATTTTAGTTGCCTTTTGAATCCTATATACTGTATTCATAGGAGGCTTCACACATGGTTCCACTTTTTGTCTCTAGTAGGAACATGTGGTCATGGCCACAACAGCACACCTTAAATCCTGTGTTCATTATGTTCCAGGTGCTTGAAAACAATGCTATAATTTTCCACTTTCAAACTTAAGTAACAAACAGCACAACTTTGTGACAACATTCTTCACAGCAATTAAGTATCAGGTGAGACTGTTTCAAAACTATAGCAATCATGTTTTAATCTTAGAGATATTACTCCCTTTTTATTATTTGTCCAATTGAAGTGACATTTTCAAACTACTATAGGAATTCTGCTGCAGTACTCAAGAATTTAACAAATGCCTACAAATTAAGTCATACTTTCACTACTTGCGTGGGGCTTTAGAAGATGCTCAGTGCAAGGATATTCTTCTTGAATAACTTAACATTTCAACCTACTACATAATTTTGCAATTCAGAAGCCATTTCATAAAGTGCAGACTTTGGAGAAGATACACAGAATGTGTACCCAAATATTTAATTTCATTACCTAAGGGTCTTAACTAGACTGTATAATTCTTTAAAAGATGCATACCACTTCCATATGATGAAGTGATACACTCAGACCAATGGATATATAACTAATTACTGATCTCAGCCACCTACTACAAACTGGATGTATGAATAATAAAAATAGAATAATGTCATCTTCCGTCAGTACTCAACAGTTCTGATGGCCAGTGCTTCATCCCTATCACAGTAAGATCTTACTTTTTCATGCAATTTTAAAAAATATAACATCAAATACCAGTAAATTTAGACTTAGGAAAAAACTCCTGATATTTAACATTTGGAGATAATAAGGCCTTTCAGTGAATCATACTTATCACAGGCTAACTATAGCAGTTCTAGAGAACATGCATGCAAACAGTCCCACTGGTTTTGTAGAGAAGTGTCCCTAAAGTGCTTACTCATGGTTTACCTCATTCAGGATTACAGGATTGCTCTTAATGTAGTTTTGCATGAAATTAACATCAATTAGCTGACTCCCAGCTATAAAAGGAAAATTTTATAAGAAAATCTCTGCAATGTGTTTAGAAAGTTATCAAAAAGCACTATGTAACTTGAGATAGGGAGAGGAAGAGGGAGAGAAGGGGAAGGAAAAGAAGTGAAGGGGAAAAGGAGAAAGGGAAGGAGGAAAGGAGCTTCACAGTGATACAGACTGAACCATTGGAGCTGTTTGTGTAAGCACAGAGTAACCAAGTGTAACTGAAGCTGTCAGGTAAACAAAAAGTGGGTATACATCACGGCACTACCAGTGCATCAGATACATTACTGTGGGTTAGCTGTAGCACAAGGAAGTACTCTGTACCAATGTGAAATGCAACTTTTTATACTACTGTTTCTATTCTTAGAAATAATGATGGAATAAGCTGTCTTTGAAATGCTTCTGCAATCATTGGAAGGTCAAAAAAGAATGGAAGTTGGGATGAGACAAAAAACCAGAAGCAGGTATCCCCATCAGGCTCCCAAATTCGAAAAGTATTATTTAAAATCTCGTGATTTCCATGACAGCTTCTTAGAAAAAAGATGCACCTGAGGAGCTTTTTATGCAGCTTTAAAAGTGATCATCACTGTATGGGGAAGCATTTGCAAACTACCCTCTGCCAGAGATGTACAGCTGTGCTTACTAAGGTGCATGGGAATCTCACGGTGTTACATATTGCTACTTTATTATGGAAACATGATAATACACACATAATTTACATATTTTTCATATTGAAAGACATGTATGCAAAAGGGCAACAGTGAGAAATTTCCAATTTAGAATCCTCCTTTCTCAAATGCTTGGTTTTGTGACGTTGTTCCTGCAATTATATACTGTGTCTAGAACTGAAAATCTACAATAAATTAAAAAAGGTTACTACAGAAAAGTATACATATTATGCAATACTTGCATTTTCTAACAACCATGCACTTTACTTGACTACCCTTACTCTCTCTGATTCAGACAGAAGAGCACAATGAAAGAAGTATGTACTCACTCTGCCTTTTGTTCTCTCATTGGGAAAACAAAATATTCTGCTTTTAACAATAATGTATTCTGCACAGCCATAAAGACTAAGGCATAGTTTGTATAGAAGAAATAACAAAGTTAGATACCATAAGAAGGCATTGCACAGAAACAGTTTTCAGATCTGAGAATGTGTACATTTTCAGTTAATTTCTCTTCCCCAGTTTGCTCCTAATAAAATTAGTATTTTGAAACAGATCAGTATTTAAACCTGCATCAACAAAATAGCTTCTATACTAAAATATTCCAAATAGCAGTTTCTTTTAAACTATGGGTGCTAAAGATCATTGTTAAATCTAAAACTGAAATATGAAAAAATCTGATACTGACCAAATAGCAGCATAAAAATCTTGTCTTTTTCCCACCATTTTTAATTTCTATTTGTCTTGCTTAAATTAAGCAGAGGAAAGGGGGGGTGGGATGGAGTGATATTAATTTTCAAATATAGAATTTGTGTTTTTCCATGGTCATATCCCTGTCAGTTATTTAACATTATACCTGCAAAATTAAAAGTTCATACAATCTATGAAATACTACATCCAACAGTATATATGAAAATTATTTCTCTTTCAACTGTTGACTGCAGTTGTTTTGAAGCATTTTCTTCTCCACACATTCAGAGCAGTCTAGCTTCTTGTTCTCAGTTGCAAAAAATGAAAACAAGAAACAGGATTATTTTAGACTCTAACCTGAAATGCTGCAGCCTCTGGCCTGCCCTTCAGCCCTTCCTCTGAAAAGGTCTCCAGGTGCAGTTTGGGTAGCTCCAGGGTGAAGTCATTCGTGGCTGCTGCAGTACACGGCAGCAAGGCCTGATCTCTGACCTAAAGGGAAAAAAACAGCATCAATGGTAATTCCCCTTCAGACACATTAACTGGGATGAACTGGGTCCCCTTGAGCCCACTGAGTGGACTTGCATTGATCGCTGGACCTGAAATCCATGAATAAATTTAGGACTAATTGATTTTTCGTTGCAAATAAATCTCTAATTCAGAGTGCTGGGAGAGAATGTTAAGAAGAAAAAGCATCTTTCCCTGGTCTGAAATGAGAAGAAAAGACACTAAGGGCTCTGTAGCCCAGCTGGCATATACATTTCACAGATCTGTCGCCTGTAAGAACCTCGTAAGAAAAGAAACAGTAATCTACTTCTAACTGAAACAAACATGAGCTTTGAAATTAAAAAGTTCGTGTGATCACATCAACGAGAAGTTGGCATGTGAGTTCTGTCTACTCTGGTATCAGTCCTCCAGAATAAGGTTCATTTAGGAACAACTCAGTTAAAAGTCAGAATAAAAAGAATAATCCACAAACAAAGCAAAATGAAGTAACCTGTAGCTTTCCAATTAATAACGGGAGGGGAAGAAGGGGAGGAAGAAGGAAATGTTACTATCTCGCTTTTTGCGGACTCGGTGTAAGATATAACGCACTAAGTGGCATTAATCGACTTTTGTGCAGTTTCTGAGGGTGCCGTTCGGAGCGGGCAGACAGGATCTGCACAAGGACCAGGCAGGCGTGTCCGGGCGGTGTCGGGCGGTGTCGGGCGGTGTCGGGCGGTGTCGGGCACTGTCGGGCACTGTCGGGCACTGTCGGGCACTGTCGGGCACTGTCGGGCACTGTCGGGCACTGTCGGGCAGACGGACGCGCTCGGCCCGAGCCGCCCGGCCGCCCTTGGTGTCGCAGTGCCACCTGCCGGCCGCGCGTGGCAGCGCCGCCCGCGCTTTTGTCCTCGGGCAGGGCCGGACCCGACCGGACCGCTCCTAAACCCGGACCGCTCCTGGAAACCGGGACCGCTCCTGGGAAGGCGGCACTGCCCTGCATTTCGCAACATGTCGCGGGTCATCAGCACGGACAGGCGATCACACGTATTTAACGCGCAACTTCCGCAGCCACACCACTTATGTTCACACACCATATGATGCCACTCACCCATTTTTCATTCTATTTAATACAAAATTTACAGTGTTCGCCTCCAGGAGGTCCCAGTAGTCAGGTTATATTCTAATGCAGATGGATAGACACACACACAAATATACGTTAGTAAAAACGAATGGATTAAATCCATTCATTTGGCATAGACTGCATCTGTTGAGTAGAAATAGTGAGTACTGAAAAAATAATTTACTGTTTTAATGACCTAATACAGAGTGTAATACTAAAACATCCTGAATATATACTAAAACATATACTGTATATATTCTAAATACATATAAATGAATAGATATACCATTTACTAAGTACTATTTTAATAAATTTCAGTTTTTGTTAGAGGCTGCCTTGCCCACAAGAATGCACCGAAGATGAATTAAAACATAAATCTATTCATTTTAAATCCCAGATTACTTTTTTGTAACCACTTACAAAATTAGATTCTTGTAAAATGTTGATTATGAGTGAACAGATTTCAAATAATAGCAGAGCCTTTGAAATCTGCTCTGATTGAAAGAAGCATGTGCAAATCTACTGATACAAAGAAGAAAAGATTTTATTTCATTCGTTCCTCTGTTCTGTGGGAATAGGGAGCCCTACATTTCCCAAGTTGACCTAAAGAATTCCTGTCAATACCTGTGGCTGCCAAACATATGCACTATGATGCAATTTTTATAACAGGAAAGGTCCTCTACACATTTTTTGCACACATAGTGCACTAGGTTCAGGATATACAGTCCTATGGAACAAACATACTCTCTAGAGTGTTCTGTCAGCATGTGTAATTCTGGTCAGATGTTAACCTTGCTGAATATAACAAAATACATTGCTTTAAATACACACACACGCATGCACGCACACACGCACGTGCACACACTGAATTTACATTTTTATAGCTTATATATACACCAACTTTTCGGTGTCTTTGCTGCCAGTATGCACACAGATAAAAGAAAACATTAATGTGGATTAAGGTACTAAGAATTTATCAACATCAAACCACCAGTGTTTTGCCTTCTACCCTTCTGAACCGTAGTCAATAGATCTAAATATTTTACTGCACCCTGGCCAATTCATTGTTTGATGTTTAAAAACTCAAACAGAATCAAAGAAAATTTATTAAATTTCAGCCCCCAAATGAGATACTATTAGCTTTGAAAGTCAAGTTTAACTGCGATATTGATGATTCTCTTTTTTCTGTGACAAAATTCACAAGGGAAATCCCTATGTCAAAGTACAAAAGCAGATTGCTAATACTAGGGGGAAAAAAACAATGTATAAGCAATGTAGGTATAATATATACACAATGCAGACAGTAGAAGTCCTTTTAACCCTATTAGTTTCAAACTCTCTATTTCAGTATTGGTGTCTAATACTGAACAATAAAATATAAACCCTGTTTTTTAAAGAGCTGCATTGTGGTAAACAAATGCCACTAATATCACCGCATCAGAAAAGTATGTATTAGCTTCTTAAAGAGTATGATTTTTGATGTGAGGATTCACAATTAAAAAAACAAACCCAACATTTTTTTTGTGTGTTTGTAAATACTTAGATTGTAGAGAGTACATCTCATTATCAGCATGCATACTGAGAAACTGAAAATTAAGGCAGACTTTTCCTTTGAAAAATACTCATGAGGGTTCAGGAAAAATTGTAAGAACAAAAGACTGGGTGTATACTGTACAAATATCACTATATTGTTTCACTAGAAGGGAAAACATTCCAAGTTGCCTACCTATTCAAGGACTGGAAAGCTATAATGGCCATGTTGGAGAGACCAGATCTGTATGAAATCTTAGTAAAGAATTATTTTAATAACTTCTATGTATTAGCTTTTTGAGATCCAGAAACAAAACAACAGGAGTTGAGAAACTGTATTTATTTCCTCATTCTCTAATGAAGTAAAAACAATACACACATACAAACTTAGATTACAGAACCATGAGGCAAAGATAAAATGGGTAATTTACGTTCTTTTTCAAAAGAGGTTTTTTTTGGAAGCTCAACAGGCAGAAGAACCATCCTATGCTGTTAAGCTTTAAAATGCAATTTTCAGGGCTTTTCTGTATTTAGTAACATTTTTTTTCTCCATATGAAATCTGAAGCAAGACCATTTTGTCTGAAAGGTCTCCCTAGGTTAGAGAGCTTAATGTTAAAATCTAAAATGCCTAATCAGCTAATCAGGCTTATTTCAATGATTAAAAATGTCTAAAACCAGTTTTACTTCCCTATAATCTAAAATTAATATAGAGAAAAATTACATAAATTTATATTTATCCAATGTTGGTGAACGTTTTAGCCATTTCTGATTTTGGTAAACATAATTTTAGCTGAGACTGTGAAAAGTTCCAAGAGTGATTTTCTACAGAGTGCAGTTAAGTATTGTGACAGCATGCTTCTAAATATGATCATTACATTCTTCAGTTTAGACATATATAAATACTATTTGAAAACAAGAAAAATCACTATGTGGAGCCACACAACTCTATTACAATATTCATAGCATTTTAAAATAAAGGAAAAGAGTGACTTATGACAGTGTTTAACTTTTTAATTAATTAGGAGAGCAACAAAGAAGACAACACTATAGCCACTCAATTTAAAATCAATAAAGTACTCATTAATTCAGATCAAAGCTGAAACTGAATAATAAACTGAAGTTACGTTATTGACCGAACCAAGGTGTGGAATTTGACGGGCTAATTCTACATGTCCAAAAATAAACTTCAAAATTTTCTGCTGCTAAAGATAAGAATAGTTTTGTCTACAGTCCACTCTGGTGGACTCACTTTTGTTTGTCTATGCACAGTTTGATGTAGTATGTCCAGTTATGCCAATAGAGACATGGTATTAAATGCTAGCAAGTTGTAAATGGTATTAAAATGTGCTCAGCCCTTCCTAATGTCTTTTCCCAGTTGCTATCTGAATGGTACAGCAAACATGAGATTTTAGTTTCTATTTTGTTCCTAATTCAGTGCTTTCTTATGATGAAAAGAAAATAAAATTATTTATGGATATAAACTTCACAATGTAAGCTGAATATGAGAACATTTTATAAATTCAAAGTTCACTAAATCTGCATTAAAAATACTTATTTTGGGGCTTATTTTACTTTCATTTCCTACTACTTTTTAAATAGCATACCACCTGCAATTTAAAGAGCAAAACAAGATCTACAACGATTTGGTGATAAGTGTATGGAAAACAGTGATTTAATATGTTTGTCTTTGAGATGACTATATTGCTGATACAACAGAAGCTGCAAATACAGAAATCATTCTAAAAGAGTACAAGCAAAATGGTTTCTACCACAGTGCTGTGTGTTCTGCATGTGACATATAATAGACAAAAATTAGTTTGGAACATTTTAAAGTAGAAGAAAGTAGTTTGAATGCAAACTATATCTTAGCCTCAACCACAGCCTTTCAAGTACCTAGCTGATTTATCTGCATGGTATCTGTACCTCCAGGGCAGCTTGTAGAGTGGGGGCCACATTACACAAGTTAAGAATATGCACATCTACTGGACATGGTCCTTTGCCATGGGAATCATTTTAACAGAAATAAGCTTGCTTTGAATGGGCAAGTCTTTGTTATAGTATCATACAAAAGGTCACAGAACTAAAAATAATAATAAAAAGACATTGGATAGAATTAAACCTTCATGAACACTTCCTATTTTTTTCATGTTTAGTGTGAATTGTTAATGTTTTCTTACTCTGTATTAAAAATACCAGTGAAAATAGAGGAAGGAAGCTGCACCAACTATAATACTGAGTAGTCTTGATAACAGTGGCTCTTGAAGTAAGTTGCTGATACAGATTATTTTCCTCATGATATGTTCATATACTGTGGTCTCTCAAAAATAGTGACCAACCTAAGTGTTATCCATTTAAGGGAATGTATACCTCTAATTATTTGCTGCGATATTTGGCACAAGTAATATCCAAAGAAGTACATCCCACAGCACCCTGTCAGATCATAAGAGCCAATCTGTTAATATTAATTGCTCTTAACACCATTCTGAGTCTGCTCTGAAAGTAAGGAAATTATTATAAAAAGGATATATTCATGTTATGGAATGAGGGCCTATATAATTTCAGATACAGTATTTTCCATCAGGACATTTCAGCAATCAAGGATTGCTCCAGAAGTAAAGAGACTGCCTGCAACAAGACTGCATATCTTAAACTGATGGCACTTTAAATCAAGCATCTGAAAACTGTAAAACTATAGACACAATTAGAGAGAAAATTAGGTGAGGAATGATATTTGGAACCAAATGAGTCAACTGAACTGCAAAAACACCCCATCAAACCTCTTTTTTTTCCCCAAGAAGGATAAAAACCGAACTACACCAGATCACAACATATTTTGCTTGGACGGGAGTGTCTTACAGGAGGAAAAGGGAAAGAGTTGAATGGATACATGTTGCATGGCCATTGCAGTTAGGTTTGAGTAGTTGTTAAAAGCCATCAGCTCATTGCATGTTCATTCATCCAAAGAAGAAATACATCCTCAAATTCCAGGGTCTGACTTCTGTAAATAGCGTTTTGACATACCTTACTGTTGGTAGCCATACGTGATCGCAATTAGTTATAGCGAATATTTACCTCAATAGAATAAGTACTGAAAATTCCTGTACTAGCATACAGATCCAGTGACTATTCTTTCTGATTACTGCCATACAAATCTGTATTTAATTACAAAACAAGCCATTTCACAGGTGGTTTCTAAGAGAACATTAATTACTGCATAACAGTATTTGTGTAAGGAGACATATCTCATAAAACTGAAATTTTGGGTATGCTTGGCTGCTTTTTTTGGCTCTTTTTTTCCCCTTCAAGACTAGTCAAGATTATGGAAATTAGTTTTCAGAGCAGAGTTCCATCCCAGACTCACCTATAAGATTAATTCAAGCTTTCTAATGTTACTACATACACACACCACATGGTCTGTTGAATAAGATATTTATTTGATCCAGAGTTGGTTTTTCACAAATGTTGACCATGGCACCCAAGTGTCTCTGTAGCTGCAAGATGTGCACTATAATACATCCCCTATGAAAAGATTTCAATGACCTTGTGCTGAAAATGAACCTATGTCTGGAGAAAATAACAGTTAATGTATTCAATAATTCCACAATTCTCCAAACAAGAATTTCTCCTTACTGAAGGGAGACTATACATAAGAATTCAGCCTTTGAAAAAAAAACCCCAAACAAAAAAAAACCCCAAAATCCCATCTCAGCCAACCAAAAGAAACAAACAAACAATCCCCCCCAAAAACAAAAACAGAAAACCACCCTAAAACCAACAGAGAAAGCCAAAAGATAAAGACAAATGCATCCCGAAATTAGTTATTTAGATATGTCCACACTGAAAACAGTTAAGCACATGGATATGACATTCGGCAATGTCTTATCTTTACTTTGTGAAGGTTTTTAAATCCCTCTTGAGCTGGAGTACCATTTTTAGCTTGGCTAGGTCAGAATGACACTGAACAATATGAGTGATGACACACTAGACAGCTATATGGACAGAGTTGTCATCAGCAAGCCAGCTGTGCTAACACCTGTATGTCCTGCACAACTGATCTTTAGGAACACAGATCAAGAAAGTCAGATTACTAGGAGGGGAAACAAAAGTCATTCATCAAACACTGAAATTAAGAAGCATTCATTTGAGATGGAGGAGGAAAAAAAGTAATATCTTTACTGCATTTTTTCCTTACCACAGAGAAATGATAGCTGGTTTCCTACTGTAAACTTCTTACAGGAGTTATTTAGAATGTTAACAATCTAATTGGGTTTTCTTTGTGATTTTTTTTGCATGTACACATACAGTTTCAACAGACTTGTGACAGGGCCAGTTCAGAACAACCTGGGATCACAGTGATGGACAGACTTTGAGTTCACACACAAGCAGGCTTCACTCTTAATGTGTCTTATACACAGAAAAATCATATTGGGAGTTTCACTAGGCTAGGCAAAAAAAAAATTAGATCTCTAAAACAAGGGCTTTTAAATCATTATTGAGATAACTAAATAATAAGATAATAACATAAATAATATGATGGACTATAGATCCCAGTTAACGGAGAGAAATGTGGCTGATCAGTATATCTAAACGTGTCAGGTCATATCTACTGGAGTCTGACTGAGGCAGTTAACTTAAGACTCATAACTGTTCTCTTCTTCCAGGACCTGATCAATTTGTGGTCTCCTCGCTGCAACTAACAATTATTGCCACTTACTGAGTGTTTTTACTGATGTAGTCACTTGTATATGGACTTAAACCTATTGTAAATTAATTCCTTGCAGGCCATAAAACTGTCATCATAAGGAAATGCATTTGATTGCTATGGATCACATCAGAAATAGCAATGTACTGCTACAACCTTACTAATTCTCAAGTATTTAATGGCCCCACCCCATCTCCAACTGCTTTGTGCTATATTATAAAAACCCAAACCATTAAATTAGATAAAGAAAGACTATTCTTTGTATTTTTTACAAATATCTAAGGGGATGGATACAATGTTCATATTTTTTTTCAACTGATAAAACCATAAACCCAGATCTCATAAACAGACAGTTTAGGGGTATTTCAGAGGAGACAACAGTGGTGGCAGCAAGGCAGTGAAACACAACAGTGGAAGGATTTCAGGATATGACTGCTGACAGGTCTGCATGGAAGTTGTTATGCTAGTTAGGATATGAACCTTTCAATCAGCAGAAATGAAGTGCACTACAGAAGTGGACAAAGAGTAATTTTTCTGACCAAGTGCCAGGAGGATACACACTGGATAGCTGCTTTGATTCCTGGCGTGTCCCTAAGTATCAGAATGAGTAGGTTGCTAACTGGTATTGGGAAAAACAGTGCCTACATTGTATTTTATTAACCAGCTAAAACAGCCAAATCTTAAGCAGCCAGGACAAGCTGGAAACTATAATAGACTAAGCTTGTCAAGATTTTGATAGTTAAGAGTACAAGGAGTAACAAATAATTTTCTGTTGCTGTGAAGGCTGGCTCGCTGGAATGACTTCCCATGGTGGAGTGTAGCACAGGCTAAACTTAGAGAGCAGGGATTTAGGCAGGCTGAAAAGGAGGCAGCTATAGCAGCGTACCAGGTGCAGCCTCTGTGAGGACAGAAGAATGCAGGACAAAGTTGGTTCCAGACACCTCTGGTTCCAGACCCACCACAGGTCACAGCTAAGCCCCACAGCCTTGCTGGTAGCCCCTCTGTGAAAATGAATTTAAGAATGAGAAAAACCCACCACACAGGGAGAGAAGGGAAGAATAGGACTGAATATCAAAATCAGAGAAGAAGTGGGGCAGAAATGCTTAGGGCTTTGGATTAGGTATTTCACCATAGCCCAGAGAGAGGACTATGCTGGAGCACATATCCGTACCATATTCTATGAAGGATCCCATGCCAGAGCAGGTCCAGGACAGTTCTTGAAGGAATTGAAGTCCATGTAGAGTCCACAGTGAAGCAGATATTCTTGAAAGATGGCAGCCCAGATGAACAGCCATGAAAGGAAACAGCATGAGGAGGAGGAGCAGCAGAGAGGAGCTGCTGTGGACTGACTACACGCCCCGGTGCCTCACAGCATGAGCAGAGGAGTCACAAGTGAAGCTGAGATTAAAAGGCAGGGTAATGCTAATTTTAATTGTTTTTAACTCTTCAAATCTACCTTCAAAAAGAAATTAAAATAATTTCCCTAAGTCAACTGCTTTACCTGTGATGATAACTACCATGGTATGTCTCTATCTAGATCTCAACACGTAAGCTTTCTCACCTTGTTCTGTCCCCCTGTCCTCTTGAGGAGGACTGAGAGAGCATCTGGGTGGGTGTCTGGTTGCTGGCCAAGGCTAACTCACAAAAAGCACTCAAACTGAGGAGCAATACAAGGGGAAGGCTGAAGATTTTAGCAGAGATAGTGTAAAATTATTTCTTCCTCTGATGGGATTACAGGATCACAGAATCACAGAATATTCTGAATTGGAAGGGACCCGTGATGATCATCAAGCCCACTCTTAAATGACTGGCCCAATCAGGGATTGAACCTTCAACCTTGGCATTGTTACCACAACTAATAGAAGGTTAACTACATATGTTAAAGAATCTAGTTATAAAAAATGAATAGATCTGATGTCTCTTGCACACTTTATACAGCGAGAATATTAAGAATATTGTGTCTTTTACACACTTCTTTATACAGCCAGAATATTAAGAAGTAAAGAAGAAATTAATAATGGAATACAGTTTATCAGCAAGCATAACAAGAGTCTGTTTACAACAAAAATAACCTCAACTTTTTGAGGGGAAACTGTTTCAAGAAATAACTTACTTTTCATACATAAAAAAGGACTGCCCGTGGATTTTAAAATAAGACATGTTCATAAATGATTTTTCTTTTTATTAGAAGACTTTTTAAGAAAACTCTTTATGTTTGAACTTCAAGTAGAAGGAATTTCCTTTCAGCACTCCTTCAGAAAAATGTTATTTATTTCAGTTATCATTACCTTTTGGTCATCTTCAGTATTTTGAGAATAAAACTGAACCAAACCATAATCCTCTTGAGTTCTCTGTTTGTCCTTGGTGATATTCTGTTTTTATTTTTTTTATTTGTTGAAACATCCACTTGGCATTTACTTATTTGTCCATAATATTTAGATGGTCTAAGATGAAGGAAGATTTCTTATTTTATCAGGAACTTTTATGGAAATAATTCAGCTCCAGGAGTAGGATAAAGATAGCTAATGTGACAAGACCCAGGGTAAGACAAAAAATAACCTTCTAAAGAACATCTTGTAATTTATGAAGGACATGGAACTAGTTGCTAAAAATATTTTCTCTCTTTGCATATCCAGTGCTCAAGTTCTTCAACAGTTATGCTTCATAAATATTCATGAAGATTAAAAAGGTAGCCCTGCAATGGTCTTGAAAGAATCATTCCGGGCACAAGCATGCCCAAGCACTTTTTGGCAAAGCCAAATGTATGATACCAGATGTTCCATCCAGCCACAGTGTGGGCCAGAAAGCAGTGTAAATGATCCCTGGTCTAGTGGGATTTTAGAAGCATGCACAGAGATCATCTCCCTCAGCTCTGATTTCTCTTACTTTGTTTGCTGAATGTTACACCCCAGTACACCCAAAGGCAGATGATCTAGTACCTACATTGCTGACTTCTGGAATTCTTGTAGGGATAGAATATGGAGAGGAATGAGGCCACTTTAATGGATCAGAGTATACTGTCTTATCCTGAGTCTAACTAAGATTACTAAGGATGCCTGTAAAATCCCTCTGAGAGCTATAGGTAAAAATTTAGCATTATGCATTAATAATACAGATCCTGAAGTGATGCAGTGGAATTTTGTGGATATTTGCTCATGAATACATCAACACAGAAGTACTAAAACCTTCAATTTCAAACTCCCGCAAGTAAAGCTGCATTTAATAGTAGTACTAGTCCAACTTCAGTTGATTCTGCACTTTACCCATTTTCTTTTGATTTCTTTTCTAAAAACAAAAGTAATTCCCAGAATTTCTAGTGAAGAATGAAAGGCTTATGGTTCCTTTACTAGTATATAATCCATTTCTTCATGTTCTGATTTTTTACTGTGTGAGAAATGCGTTAAGAACAGTGTAAACTTTATGGTTTACACATAAGCCATGTTCACTAATGCTAGGTAATTAGTTACCATTATGATGTAGGGTTTAGATTTCAGATACTTCCCAAACAAAATCAATAATTTCCCTTGGTTATTCTAGGAGAAATCATATGTCAAATTTTGAATGATTTACAGTCTTTTTTTTAGTTCCTGCTGAAAGGAGCATCCTGACACTTCTAACTCTTTATGTTTTCCTCATTCTTTAGGTTGACAAACCAAAAAGGATAAATTATTTTGCTACTCACTTATGTGCTATGTGAGCCTAACAACTAGGTACGTCAAGAATTAAGAAGCAATATGGCAAATAAAGTTTTCCAAAAAAAGATGGCTGTTTCTCAATCAATTCACTGCATCAGGTTAATCAGCACTAAGCATGTGACCTTCTCTATAGCCTTTCCCCAAACACTTCAATCCTTGTGCATATAACGGCATTGCTTTCAAAACCAAAAAATAACCTTGCAACCCAGAACAATAAATTCTGAATGCTGAGGACATTGCATGTACCTCTTACTGCAAAACACAGCACTTTCTGCATGACATGAGTTTTTAAACTTAAAAGAAGCCAGTATGAAAACGGTGGGGGCAAAAAGCAAGACAGCCTCTACGAGCACAGTTTGCTGCAGCTAAAACACACAGTTTTAGGTTCTGTCACTTTTTTGAACATTAAAGGAAAGAAAGACTTGAAAAAAAGTATCTGAAAATTAAATTAGTTTTGGTGAACACAGAAACTAAAATGAAGAATAGATTCCCACATTGCTGTGAATTCAAGATGTGATAAGGGAAATTAACACTCCAAGGTAATAAAAACACTTATTTTGCTAAGTGTTGCTCTAGACTAAGAAGTTATAAAACAGTCAACTACTACAGCTACAGTTAAAAACAGTCGTTTCACATAAATAATTAATATACAAGCTTTGTTGGACTTTCAAATAATGCTATGCCAGAGCAAAATAGTGCAAGTCAAAGAGACTACTTAAGATTATGACTCAATTTAAAAAATGTCCTAAAAAATACCATGAAAGTTTCTTGACTACAGTATAAAACTTTACTGTCTTTTCCTTTTGTTTTATCATGTATCAAATTCTAAAGTAGCAAGCACAAAGCCATATGTTTTCTGGCCACCATGCATGTGACATCACCAAATGACCTCTGACTCACATGGCACAGACTTAACTCCACAGAAATTGTCAGCTGTTTAGATGTTCAATAGTCTTCACTTGGTAACCAGAAATAGTGCTCTCAATGATTAAGGGTAAGAAAAGTGAGTTTTGTTGTAAGTTTTATATTAAAAATAAAAAGTTTGTGTACTACAAAATTGTATTTTATTTCACTAAAAATTCATAGTTTTTTAAGATAGAATAAGTTGAAGGTAGAAATAAACTCTAAGGAAAAGAAGCCACTTTACAATTTCTACTCCTCTCCTTCCCTGAGCAAAAACAGTGGTAAAACTTTGATACATTTAGAAATACAAATAGGAATCACTTTATATTCTTACCTTATGAATACTGTCTTCCACAGCTTTCATATGACCAATGATCAATTCTCTGTCTCTATTACAAGAGAAAAAAAGAAGTAGGTCATAGAACAGAAACTCAACTGATTTAGAAATTAATTTTCTGCTACTTTTTAACTATAATGTCTTTTCAAATAATTGTTGATAACTCAAAGTATTAAGTTTTTTTCTCTCCTTTTTATATCCCCAATGCAAACCTTATCCTTAAAAAAATAGGTCATTTACCATTATTTGGCATGTTTCCATATGAAATTTGCTTCTGTGGTGGACTACCAATTAAACTAGCTGCAATTACAGGCGTATTAATGAACAGTTATCGTGTTCTTGGAGAGTTTTAGATGTAAAGGGCATGTTGAATGAAATCTTCTAGCAGGAAGAGAATACATTCTCGTACATTTCCAAAAGAAGTCCAGACAAGGATCCTATCCTTACAATAGGGAGGTTTGGAGAATGAAACAATTCTCTAATGCCCTTTTGTACATTAAAGCTTCACTAAGAAAGACAGCTTTCATCAGCTATGCTGTCATGAAAAACCTTGGCCTCAACTCATGATTGACAGAAATAGAACTGAAGTTGCATAATACCATATGACTAAGGAGAAAGGACAGCATGACCAACAACACACCACAGGAAGCCAAACGGAATCCACGCCAGAAAAGCTAATACACCTTAATATTCCAGGACTGTCTCTTATTTTGCCAGCTATATGTATATTTTGTTTGAGCTTTTACAATACCTAAACCAGAAATCACAGCATCAGTACGGTTTAGGTTGGAAAAGACCCTTAAGATCACTGAGTCCAATCATTATCCCACCACTGCCAAGGCCACCAATAAACTATGTCCCCAGGGGCCACATCTATGAATCTTTTAAATACCTCCAGATTCCACAACTTCCTGGGCAGCCTGTTCCAATGCTTGACAACCCTTTCAGGGAAGAATCTTTTCCTAATATCCAATATAAACCTCTCTCAGCACAACCTGAGGCCATTTCCTCTTGTCCTATCACTTGTTATTTGGGAGAACAGACCAAACCCCCTTCACTACAAGCTCCTTTCAGATAGCTATAGAGAGAAATGAAGTCTTCCCTCAGCCTCTTTTTCTCCAGTCAAAATCATGTCATTCTTCCCCATGGAATGATGGCTGCTTTCTCTTTTCCTGATTCATACTATATTAACAGAAGATACAGGAAAATGGCCAGAAGAGTAGAATTGGGTTTTACATTCCTAATAAAGCCACATAAACATTTGTTTTTTCAGGATTCTGCCTTTCTTTGGACTAGATTGACAGGGTTCTTGGTTGCTGGCTGGGGTAAAACCACAACACAGAGAAATTACCAAAAACCTACTGCATTTCTGGCATGTTCACTGTTTCAGACACTTTTATTAATATTGCTTCTTAGTCAGGAGGAAAGCAGAAAGAACTGGCCACCACTCAAAGAAAATCAAGACAGCCATTCTCAGAACAAGCTAGACATGTTTCTGTCTTTTACAGCTCTACAAAACTTTCAGAAAGAAAGTGAAAGATATCCATGCATTGCTTACAATCACAGAAGTCATGCAATAGATATTAAAATAAGAGTTTCCAGACAAGAACAAAAAGTCTATTTACCTACTTTGGTTACATGTTCCAAAGCAAAAAAAAAAGACACTTGCACTTGTTATGAAGTGTTGGTAAAACAGTGACTGGTTTGGGAGTTTTCACATTAAAAAAACCTTTTCTGACTATAAGAATGGCTATAGGGAATGATCCTTACTGGAGTGCATAAATAGGTTGGGGACCGGTGAACAGGGGAAGGCTTTCGAGAACAAATCCTTCTTCAGGTCATAATCTGTTTTGATACACTTAAACCAAATAACATTTGTCCTTTTAATTAGCTTGTTAAACATATCACTGATAACTATATTAGTTACATTATTTTGCTGGTGCATAAACTTCTTAAAGCTTCTATGCTATTGTTCTTCAGAGGTCAAATCTACCCCAGGTATAATGAGAAATTTTAATTTTAAATTGAACATTTTTTAATTCTTGGCCATGGACCAATAATATTCGAAGTGCATATTCCTGTAACAGTAATAGATAACAAAGTCTGAAAGGATTTATAATTTTTTCTGACTATATAACTGTAAGAGGTTAGTAATAATCTCATTCAAGTCAATGGAACAGCTTTTGACTACCAATACCTTCAAAAACAGTCCCTGAACATTTCCTTCCACTCTCCAAGTTATAGTATAAAAAGGCATGGGGTTAACATCTAAATCCAAAACTCTCTGAAATCAGCAGAAATATCTATACTATTCCACAGATAAGCCTAGGTCCAAAATGGGTTTCAGCCCCTTTAGAACAATCTTTTCTTAAACAAACAGAATGTGAAGGATCTACCAAGGAGATGTTGTCAAATCAGTAAGATAATTGGCAGACAAAATGCTTATGCTATTTCAGGACTAAGAATTTGTAACACTATTATGGGATAACTACAGAAAATGTAACATGTGGTACCTTGAGCTAACAGTTTTCTTTTTCGAAGACTATCACTGAATTTCAAAGAGAGGCAGATGTACTTTTGTTTTCTAGCATTACATTAGCCAAGGCTAAAACCCTGTGCATGAAAGTGAGAATTGATCTTTTGTCCGTTTTAAGTGATCTCCCCGAGGTCCCAGTGCTCACTTGGCTGCCGTGCAGAGGGCACTCTCTGCATCACGGATGCTCTCGCTCAGCCGACGCTTGTCCTGCTCCAGCTGGGTAAGAAGTCTATTTTGCTGACGCAGAAATCGATCTCTTCTTCTCAGCTCCATCGTTGCCTCGGAGAGACTCTGCAAGCAGACAGAAAGCAGAGTTACTTGTCAGCCCAAATAATTAACTTCAGTTTATGCCATAGGCTATTAAACAAAGTGGAAAACAGACTGACTGTGAAGTAGATTTGGACCATCGCATACTAAGGTTTTATGAATTCTCCAGCAAAGGCATTACCAACTCAGAACCCCCCAGTTTTTAGTATATTGACTGTGTACAAATATATTTATAAAATAAAATTAATTTTTGATCAAGCAAGGACATATACTACGCCACAAGTACTATATTTATAAATAGCAGATCTAAACACAAAGGAAATAATCAAGAGTACAGCTTTAAAGAACACAGAATATTCTCAAAACTTAATTTAAAATAAACATTAAACAAAAGAATTCACAAAGAAAGGGAATAAACACAGAAGCATTTATTGAAATATTCTGCACTGTTCAGAAATTTCAGTTAAATAAATAATCTCATATTCTCAGTGCATCAAGTACAATCTATTTTATGATGCTTTCACTGTTTTTAACATTAATATTCCAATATGCATAATAGTATGTGTATTTTTTAAACATTTCTCTCTGGCTTAGAATTAACACAACATGCTTTAATCAATTCAGATTAATCCAATAGATGAAAAATAGCACACAGGACTAATTAATACAGAACCTGGCTGGTTGCTACTCCTTTCTGCTGGGATAAATCAATACATTTATAGACTGGATTATTAATAATTTGATATCATAATTTGTTAAATGTTACATTTTACTTACAGCTGTTACTTGCCTTTTTAGGGAAGAAATTATAATTGGTGGTTATAAACGTTCTTTCACACATAGCATATTTCCTGGTAGATTCTAAAACAATATAGAAGAGAAGGCTGCATAGTTGCAAGACTGAGCTCTTGCACACCTTTTATTCAAAATTTATGGGCATGTTTTCTGCTTAAATTCTAAGAATGCTCTGCATAATTTGTACTCAGGAGTACTTGTCCTGGACTGTGGAACATGGAGATGTACTATGCAGTGGATGATTGTGAAGAACAGTATATAAAAAATGCTGATAAAAATGTGGAGGATGCTGAAAACTCAACTAATCTGAAGAAGTTTCAGACCTCTTTAAGGGTCAGATGTACTTCAAAAAGCATTATGATAGAGAAAATTTCTATAAAATAGCAATGTGCAGCATAGGACTGCATAGTCCTGCAAAATAAACTAATCTGTGGACGGGCATAAGTTTTCTTCTAACATTCCTAAAGAGAAAAGGCAACTAATTACTTCAATGATTGTGCATTTTGAAGGTATAGCACCATTACTTGAACTCTTGGTCAGGAATTTACAGAATCTAGGCTGAAATTAATCACAACTGTAAGAAAAAAAAACCTGACGTTTATTTAAGAAACTCTAAAGCCAGAGATGTTAATATTATTCTTGCTCAAATGACTGCAGGTTGAATTAACTCTGTTTTGACTCTTATGTCCTTATTTTCAATAAACAATTGATATATTTCCCCTATGAAAAGATAAACACACATATACCAGTCATCCACTGCACAAGGATATTCAAAATCAGAAGTCTTGCTTTCAAAAATACTACCCTAAAGCCACTGGCAGCTATCAAAGCCCTGTCTGAACAGATGAATTTGTGAATTATCAGATTTTCAGAAATTTTATTTCCAAGAATCCAAATACGGATTAGCATGGATAAAGGGATCCATCTCTAATTCAAAAACAACGAGCATTATCTTCTTCCAATTATTGGTTACTGTTTGCTTTCAACACTGAGGAAAGAGTTCTGAAAACCAAGTCAAGTAACCCTCCATCCATGTTCCCACCTTTGACAAACAGAATATATTTGAACACAGAACAAGGTCCCTGTAACTAATGTTTGGTCCAACTCTGTTTCCCACCTGATTGAAAAACCTGTTTTTAAGTAGCTTCTGCTAGTATTTTGATGCAAGAAATTTTTGATGTAGGTACTTTTGAATGGATTTTGGTCCCAAGATCCTAGCAAAAAGATCTAAAAGAGTAGGGAAAGACCGGATAATAGGAACATAATGCATATATATTTCATTTTTATTATTGCTATCCATCTACAGGGGTTGAAGAGTTGTCTGCTCCCACATAAAGCTTTCATTACTGACCACAAACAGTGAAAAGACCCACTAGTCAAAATCTTCTGAGAGCTGCTAACTAATCTAGGTTACTCATTGCAAGCACATGCCTATCAATGAGGCAATAGCAGAGCCTAACTTTTTAAGGGGCATGGCCAGCAATCCGCACTAGCTGGTGATGAAGCAATATAGAAATGGTTAAATCAAGTATCTCACTGAAGAGCTGCTCTATTATATTCAAAAAGAACCCCATTATTTACAGAAATCTCCAAAGGATCCAGACTTTATCTACTAGTTATATTGCAATATCTAAGCAAAATGGAAACTGATTTTAGCACTCCAAAAGCAGTTTCAGCAATTATTTGAAGCTTCTTACTACTGTGGGTTAAAGTCAAGCCTTGGAAATGTTCAAATACAGTGTGGTGTATTATAAAATAATGGCTGGTAAGCCTCTTTTTGTGCTTCTTCAGATTGATCTAATTAAAACCCTTGATAAACTTTATGGACTCTAATATTTCCAGCTGAGTGACTGAAACCAAGAGGGTGTGCCTCAAGGCAGCAAGGCAACAATGATAAGCAGCAGGTTAGCCACTAATTTCTCAGCTAGGGTAGATTGTGAAAGTGTGATGTTCTGATATCCAAGAAAGTGTTCAGGAGAGAATAGGATAAATCAAGTTTAATAACTCTGCTCCTAATTGTTCCCTCAATGCTCCACTCTAATTACTTGGAGAACTCTCCTGACTGTCACCTGATATTAAGTTGTTGGAGGCTGAGTGTGGAGCAGTGAGATAATCAATAAACATTTAGTGGGGAGAAGAATGAAGATCCCGTTAAGCAGTGGGAACCTACAGCACCCAAAGCCCTTCTGCTCATGAGAAAACCTATGGGAGAGCCATAGTGATTGCAAAGCAATAATCCAAAGCACTGGTTTTAGGCTTTGAGGCCTTTAGGCAACAGTACATTTGAGAAAAAAAGGTTAACACGGTCACCCTAATTACAGCCCATTTTCACATTCTTCATATATAAGCAAAGACAAGCCAATTAGGTAGAAAGGAAGATAAGGGAAGTTTTATTTGTATACTAATTAAACCCCTGATGAAATTAAAGGAAAAACATACAGCTCTGTAATTGTGTCTGAGAAAGGTCACTTCAGGTTCAGTTATCAGAAAAGCACAGCCTTGAGATATTTCACTTAATCCACAATATAGCCTTTATTTTGCCCCCCAGGTCTTAGTATTTACAAAAATAAGAAAATTTCAAAACCTGATAATGCATTTATCTTGAAATGTTTTCTGTGGACAATTACAACTGTTAGAAAGTTGAGGCTAACTATGATAAGAAGAATGAAGGTTTTAAAAACCTAGTATGTTTGCACATAGTTCTGTGAAGATGCTGAGCTTTCACTTTCAAGTACAAGTGATTCTGAACCAACTTAGAAGCTAAACTCCAGTTTATTAACATTCTGTAAAAATGCCAGTTATCTGGCTTTCTCAGGTTTTTAGGCATTCAGGTGCTAATTCCGGCATCACTGCGATCCTTCCTTTCCAGTCTGCCAAAATCTCATAGATCAGTTGCGTTTTCATCAGAATCCTTGGAAGTTTCCTTTAGAGACATTTAGATTTAGACCTTTTTTTCCCTAACAAATTAAGCATGAAAAAACATTTGTTGGAGAGAACAGCAAGCAACTAATAGCACTGAAGAAAAATCTCATTGGCTGTCTGTAGATTTGGTCCTTCCACAAGCTTCCCTTAACAAGTCTAGGTTTTGCAGTGAGGAATCTTTTTATTTAAAACCCATTACAAAAAGAAATCAAAGTTTAATATTGTCATTCTTTGCACATAAAAAGGCACTCTATTCAAAAGATAACAGATGGACAGTCACTCTAGATGAACAATGACAGTCATACAGTTTAAATTCATGCAAAGCATGTGTGACACATTTATACTGAGACTGTGTTTTCCAAGATCAACTAAAGCTAGATCAAACTGCTTAGTAAATTAGATTTAAATTACACAGACACAACACAGTGCAAAATATGCAAATACACTGCAGTATGTGTATAATGAACTAATTTGTGAAATCGAAGATTTTCTCTTTCAGATGAAGCTTTATATGTATATTTAAATGCAAAATATTACTTCTTAAAAATACATTCTGAAAGCTGTCCTACGCCCACAACTAATAAAATTTCACAATGAAAAAAGTATAGAAAGTTTAGCCAGTATCCATTCCTTCACCACTTTAAACACATTTCCCATTATCATTGCTGGCAAACATAATGACGTGTGAGTGCCCCTTAGAAGTCTACAAGGAACCCAGAGAAGTCTGCTGTTTCAAATGGTTCAAATCCAACTGGTGCAACAAGCTACATTAATATTTAATATTTACCATATTTTTAGTGTGCACCACTGCAATGCAAACTGAATACATCAGCTCCAACTATACAGCTAAAATTCTATAGGACGCTTTTTGGAAAGAATTTTTATTTATCAAGAAGAAATAAAAAAAAATATGGTTCTTCTATCAAAAGAGTGGATTAAAAATATTAGGGAACAAAAGTTCTGTGCAAAAAAAAATTAATCCTGAGACTTCTCATCAATACTTTAAAAAAATCAAATATAAGAAGTACATTGAGACCTATGTCAAGAAAGAAGATGGATTTACACTTCTCAAATAGAAACTATCAAGGTACTATATCTGGATTCACTGTGTGTTTCAGTGTCTGCAGTAGTGTCTTAAAACAGTTTGAAATGAACTCCATGTGGCTGATCTGCTCTTGCAAAGCAGAACTGAGGCTGACCACCCATGATATCCCTTCAAAAACAAATGCTTTCCTATGCCCTTTAAATTTCACGAGGAAGAGAAATGTGTGTGCTCAAAATGACACTTGAATGAGCTGTATCTGCACTGCAGAAAAAAGCAGTGATTTTTTCAACCTCTTTGCTACTGAACCTTCGTCCTGGCAACAGCAATCTTTTCATATGCTGGAATTGAGAGAAAGAACATACCTTGTGACTCTTCTCTGAAGTATGTGATATAGCATGGAAGCAGTTAAAAATAGTTTACAGATCTCAGTGTATCTAACAAGGTGCAAAATGCTCTTCATGTCTTTGTTAGAGCCTTGTGTAATGAGGTCACATAGCATAAGTGGGCCTACCAAGCAAAACAAATACCAACCAGCACAATCATTTAAACAAATAACCAACAAAATACTGGTGAATGAAGAGACACTTGCAGACATATTTTCACATTTCTAACACTATGTCAAATACAATTGCTTGTGATTGTTTTATATGGAAAACCCTCATACTATTGGAGTACAAGCTATGGTTTATCCAAATCAGTACCAAAAATGTCAAGCAAACATCTAAAGAAAATTATGAATTAAATGACAGTACATGCAGCTCTAAAAAGTTGTGATATACAGCTGCTGTACAAGATCTGGAGCCCAAGTATTAAGAAACATTTAAATGAAATTTTATTTCAGAGTAATTCAATAGATTGGATAGGGAAAATCCACACATTTTCACTTTGCAAGGGATTTTTCTTATAAAAGTCACTTGAAATTCGAGGCACTCATGTCATGAAAGCAAATTATATTCATTACCTACATATGTGTAGACAACAGTTCATTTATTGACAAAAACATAGCCCTTAGACATCCAAGCAAGTTTAGGCACCTCAAACATCTCACCTGCAATGATTCAGTTTGGATTACAGTGTTTCAAAGTCTTACAGCTACATTTAATACCCCTTTGCTATAGTGCAAATATTTCTCAATAGCTGTTCTCATCAACAAGAAAGGAATCTATTTTTCAACTACATTAGCTCAAGATGGTAAGCAAAGTATGACTGTAAATGGTTTGTGAAGTCATTGACTTGTGTATGTTTTAAAGTTACTGTGAATTAAAAGAGCTTAGTAATTTAAACACAGTAGCTTTTTCTGAATAATTTCACACAATAAAATCTCTTCCAGAGGACACATCACATGCTCATTCAGCTTCAAAGCCAAACTAAGCAAAACTCTTAAAGTGAAGTAATTACAAAATATAAACTGCCCACACATAGCCTAGATCCTCATGGACTATTGAGGGAGACCCTTTTGAATAACAAGATACACTGGATCTTTCGGGCATAAACTAATCCAAACAGAGAATAATTGAGACCTACTTTTAAACTGTGTTTAGGAAAATGATAAAGTAAATGATAAAATTTATGCACATTATTAATTTGGAAATTTTAATCATCTTTTAAGCTAAGTGAATTAAGTTAGTATTACTGGAAAGCTGCAGAGAAGGATACCACTTAATAGAACAAGTACAATTTTAGAAAAACTCAGGCTTTATGACTATGAGTTCTAAGAGTAATCCTTGAAGTTAAGTGAGAATAAATTTTTGGAATCACATGCATGGTGGCATGAGTACATGATCATTCACTCCGTATTCAATTTCTGATACACTACCTCAGGACTGATATTTCCTTTTTCTCCTCAGAAATGCAAATTTCTCTCTCACTACAACACTTAGCCCTGTGCAGTCACAGACTAGAAAAGACCCAGCCCTGCATATGTAGCAGACTTTCTGTGCTTTGGCAGTGTCATGCCTTTAAATCAGATACTTAAGCGCCACCAAAAAGGAATAATCTTGGGGTTTTTCACTTTTACACTTTTTGCCCTGGTAGACCCTTGCCTTATAGCTGGTACAGTTCCAAGGTTTCAATAAGATGGTTTGCCACCTGGATTACATTGCAAAAGATGACTTTTCATAACTGTCATGTACCTGTGAGGCAGTAAGATTACAAGCAAACTCTGATGCCACTCTGTAGCACTGCTCTCTGCAAAGCTGTTTTATTTTGCAACACATCTACATGTGCACATTAGCACACACTATGCACGACAAAAACATAATCAGCACTTAGATTTCATTGTCACTTTAAAAGTGCTAATCTATCACATGTACAGGCATAAAAATATTTAGCTGTGTATCTATGAGGACACAACATATTGCACCAATTTCTTGCATTTCATTGTAGCCTCTCTCATCTGTCACAGCCTCAAACCATCTGTCTCTGATCGTGTCCTACTGCTCTCAATGATCTTGCATTACCAGTGACATTTCTAAGCCCTGGAAGAGACTATTTTAAGTTCTCAAGAAATACTCCTCCATTAGATTTGTAACAGAAATTTGCTTAGAATATTTCTGAATGGTAACAGTCAGGTAAAACAATTCAGGAAGAAGTAACAGCAATAAAATATTACCAATGACAACAAAATGTTTCTCACAAAGTAAATAACCACAATTTCATTCCCATTATTTATTTAAAAAGGAACACAATCTGAAGTTAGGGGGCATCTCAACACAGACAAAAAGTCATCAGAGTCAAGTTAGATGACACAGCGTTCTGTGTCAGAACTAAATTTGAGAAACAAATGTTATGGTATGCTGTCTCTGTCTTCTCTTCAGACACTGGTTCAAAAAATGGCAATACCAGGAGTCTTCAGAACAGTTTCAAGGAAATTTCTAAAGATAATTTAAGGTTCAGTTCTGAGTACAAAAATATACTATCCATAACCTCAATATACTGGTGGTCCCAGCTAAGTTTTTTTACTGCTGCAGGTTATTCTGCAGCCCTTGCTTGGAAGAAGCTGCTCCACAATTCCACCAGACACAAGTGCATTAATGTGAGCCATCACATTGGGGAGTTAGGGGCAATGCCAAGAATGTCAATTAGTGCCACACAAAGGTTTGATATTTCTTCACAAAGAGTTTTTGATTTTCTTTAATTAATTAATTAGACAAATCTCTCTTTTTCATATGGCACTAACATTAATATGGGCTTCACAAGATTTATCACTTCATATAGTTTACATTCAAATACTGCATTCTCCTTCAGAAGAGTTCTGACCAAACCATACATGCAAGGTATGTGTGTTTCCACAGAGCCCCAAATGTTACTTAGTGCATGAATGTTTTATTTGAATATCAGACCAGCCATATCCTGCATGAAGTACCTGCAGGAAGAAAACATGCATACTTGATTATTCCTTTCACTGTTTAAACCTCAATAAAATAAGAAAGAATTGATAAATATGTAATTTTATATTAGAAGGTCTATTCTTAAATACAGGTCACCCCTATCCTTCCATTCATTAAAAGCTGGAGAGTAGTCACCTTAGCAGGAAAAAAAAAGCAGATACAGTAAAACAAAATGTAACTTACATAAAAGGCAACTTCTAAATCATTCTATTGAAAAAGCATCAAAGATATATTACATCCCAATATTCAGTAAGAAGATCAAAGTGCTATAAAGACATATTGATTAGATGTCTCACTTCCTTCTGGATATGCTTTGAGTCATACCAAGTGCCAGAAAAGTGCCAGAAAAGAACACAAAGCTTAGAAAAGGAGTAAGTTTCCCTGAACATGGCAAATACAGATCCTGAAGCAGAAAAGTTAAACAGTGACAGTGATAAATCACTGCAACTGTAAAACTGAATTATTATTTCTATTTTTCTCCTTTCGTTTATTTTCTAATTATAAGACAAAATGGCACCATGATGGTACAAAACTTGGAAAGTTACCTACTTCACTCACCTACAGAAATGACAGTAACAAATATGTCTATCACTAGGTGATACCACACAACCAACTATTTTAGTAAAATTTTATTAACTTTTTTTAAGAACACTTATTTCTTCATTCTCACACTTGGGAAATTTTCCTGTATAACAATGAAGTAGTATTTATAAATGAAATATTGGGACTGCAACTTAGAATTGAGAATCTTACTGTTGTAATTCTAAAATCACTTAATTTCTAATTGAAAAGCCCACAGACAAAACAAAACACCAACAAACAAAACCTGCAAAATACAACAACAGTTAAAGTGGTTTTACTTTAGCTAGAAAGAATTGGAAACATTTAAAAGTCTTTTTAACTGAGAAGTAAAAAGATGTATCAACAAGAACCTCACTGGATTTTTCATAAATACATATTGTAAAAGACAACACAAAAAATTAGGCAGCATGAAATATAATTTCTGGTTTGAGTTTGTTGCCCTGCCATAATCTTGAGCAGCTTCCATTCTCTTCATGATTAAAAGAGGACAGCATAGGTACTGATTTTGGAAGCTGAAATTGGTATAAATTTTGAAAAACCTTCCCCTTGAAAATCATTGAATACCTAATGGAATGTCAAATTAAATTAAAAGATCAAATTATATGGAGGATAGGCCTGGCTGCTGTCATAGCATGCAGCCAAGGGAATACAGGTACAAAGGAATGCATCTCTTGTTTTAGTCTTATGCCAGTTAGATACTTAATTATATTCCAACAGTTTAATTATATTTCAATAGCTATTTGGAAGATTTTACTTACGGCTTCACAAGAAGATATAAAGACATTTGCAGAACTAGTTGCACACAAAGAGAAAGGGAGAACATGGGAAAACATGACTAAGGTGAAAAATGATGAGGCCCTGGAGATATCCTAGATAAACAGCAGCAAAAGGCAAATCTATGTATAAAGGACTTCTATATCAAAAAGATATAGAACGTGTATAGTAGAAAGTCCTACACATTGATATCTGTACTACCAGGAAAAAGAAATTTAGAACACCTTTTTTAAAAAAATCACATGCTGTTTTAAAGATCTATTGATCCCCTCTGCACATCTCAAGGTAACACAGTTGCTTTGTAGTTGATCCAATAATATAACAAAGATCTCCCAGGCACTGGATTTACCAAGAAGCCTTTCAGTATTTTTGCGTGAAAACTGAAAGATAGTTGAAGGTCTTGAAATAACAGGGATAAATAGTATTGTAAGTACATATGCCTAATAACCACACACTGTAATTACACAATAATCCCATTTTTCTTCCAAATTACTTGTCAATAAATCTTTCTCACTGCACTATAAATTCCAAGGTCATGGACAGAGGTATTTATTAGTATAATTACAATGCAGAAATGAAACCATTAAGCTTTTAGATCCTGATATTGTTCCATTTATTTTCTCCCTCCCCCAAGGGAGGCAAATAGTAACTACAAATGGAATACCCAGAAAATACTGGAAGCTACTTTTAAAAGACTAAAAATGTGCTGGTTTGTGCACTTATTTTGTTAGTTATATTTTCTCTCTATCTAAATTTTGACAGAATGTTGGATTTATCTTTTTTTTTAATACTATAGTGCAGCAAATAGACTCAGGACCAAAAGTATTCTGTGAAATAGGCAATGTTACTACACTATTAGCACTAAAGCACTCTGGATTTCACTGTGTGGCAGTCAGTCATGTACTGGACCAAAAAACCCAAGGTCTCAGCCATCTGTCGAGAAGTAACTTGCAGTTCAAATTTGTGGACTCTATTTTCCACAATTTCATTATTCCTAGGCACCAAACAATCTGTCCTGGTTACTTGCCTTCTTCCACAAACCACCAGAAGGGCACCGAAGTGCATGACTCATAAAGTGACTGTCGAAATAAGAGTACTGAATCAGACTAGCATGAACAAACTTACTCCATAATTTTCTGGAGAAGGGAAAACCTATTCTTACCTGGAACTGAACTCCTGGTCGTAATTAGCTTTCAAAGATTAACTAAAGTGATGTTACATAATCATGACCTATTCTAGTGTTCTATCTCAGTGTCTAAGCTACATACAAATTGTTTTAATGGTGAAAGCATTTTCCTCAGAGTTATCTTAAACTCTTCAGTAAGTTAAAAATAAAATATGAATTTTTCTTACTTAGGAATGCTTTTTCGTATTTATTAGATAAACAATGTTTACATCCAATTAGATTGAATGTAAATGTAATAAATGGCCAGCTATTTTCATTCTTCTTCCAATGTAAAATCGCAGCAATTTAGATACAATTTTATAATATTCTTGCTATATAAAGGTAGTAAATAATATACCTGAACAATATTCTTAATACCAGCCAATAAAATATTGTGCAGTGGCATAATTTAAAACAAAAAACAAACAAAAAATGTTCACTTGATGTGAATACATGTTCAAATTCCAATGTAAAACCTTAACATTGCTCAAAAATTAACTATTACTGACATTCAACTTGTAAAACTGGACAGAAGAGGAATGCAGAGACATGAAACAGAAACACAACAGTAATGATGATATCCTCTTAAAATAAGAGTTGATAATTAAATTAGGGTTGTGTGACTTAAACTATGATATTTTGCATTGTTGTATTGACCTTCATATGTTAATGCAAACATATAATGAGTTCAAAACCACAAATTTTAACTTTATTCTTCCTCCCATTCTGGCCATTACTTATGTATTTTCCATAAAGCTTGATTCAGAGAAGTTAAGGCAGACCTTCAACAACTTGGCTGATAGTTGCTTGGCTGCTATATTGATGACTACGGCACAAAAACAAATCTAAAAGCCATGTACTGACTTCAGTCCCTCCAAACTAATGCTAATACCGATGAATGTTCTAGGCACAGAACAAAGGAAATACACAGACTTAACCTGTCTAGGAACAAGTTCTTCTCTGTGAGGGTGGTTGGGCACTGGAACAGCTCCCCAGGGAACTGGTCCCAGCACCAGCCTGAAAGAGTTCAAGAAGCGTTTGGACAATGCTGTCAGGCACATGGTGTTACTCAGGGATGGTCCTGTGCACGGCCAGGAGTTGGACTTTGATAATCATTGTGGGTCTTTTCCAACTCAGGATTTTCTATGATTCAATGAATCTAATTCCCTGGACAAACCACAGAAGCGTGAAATTTAATGTGAAGTTGAAGTTCAGAGATCTGAAATACAGATTCATTAATAACAGAATACGGACTTTATCTCGCTTGTGTTCTCTTTCCTTTTGTAACAAAGAGCTCTCAGGTCCAGCCCACGACTCTGTGCTGTCTGTGTGTCTTTCTATTATGCAAAGACAGCAGCTGCTAGAAGGAAGACTATCCCTTCCCATAAACCTAAATTCCACATACAATGCATTGCAACCTGCAAACAAAAAAGCACAAAGGACCAGCTCTATGACAAGCTTCTAGTTAACCTACATCTTTGAAAACTAAGAAGTTAGCAGTAGTGGAAGTTATGTAACAGAGCAGAATGAACAATTCTACTTTTTTTACAAATAGTGTTAACAGAAATTGAAACACCTGACAAATCTCTTTAACCTGCAATTTATAGTTCTAAGAAAACGCATTACCTCTTTCGGCAAAGAACAGAGCAGATGACAATATTAATCCAATAATTAACTTTATAAGTTACTTAGGTGTTCAGAGCATAGAGAATGTGGAAACAAAAAAAAAAAACCAACACCCCCCCCATTTAATTAATGAATTATGAATTTTAGATTCTAACCTATTGAGAAGGGATCTTGCTTGTCTTTAACATGCTAAATTTCATTAATATGAATTCTCTGTTAAGTTAGGTGCTAGTGGTAATCAGCTACACTGCTTTCTTTAAAGAACAGCCTTACATTTAATCAGGCAATGCACAGAAATGCAGTTTCTTGATAAAGTGACAAACAAGTTCTCAGAATCAACAGTATCCCTCAGGGCATCCAAATTCTAGCAATCTTTTCACTTAAGATGTCAGAAGAAAAAAAAATCTCAAATCCTGTTTCTCTTTTTACTGTTACTGCATTCTTTCCGAGAAGCATGAAAATAACTTGGTCTTCCTCTTGTAAGTGAAGTCCTTTAACATTTTTCTAAATTAGAATACTGCAGAATTTTCAGAAATAACTGTAAAACTCATTCACAAAGTATGTGCACTGGTATTAGTAAAAGAAATTGTGTAAATATTTGAAATGGTCTTTCAGGGAAAATATGTGGCTATAAATGTATGAAGGGGAAAAGCAATGAAAAACATAAATTTGTGTATCACCTTCACCTCAAATTCACCCAAGAACTGAGAGCCTGCTGAGGGAAAACATCCACTTCTAACAAACAGAGAAATCCCAATCTTCATCTGAATCTAAAGAATTGAGATATGCCTGTTCAGTGAAGGATACTCTGGACAGAGAATATGTATGTATGATTTGAATGACATAGGTATTGAAAATAAACACTTCAAATCTTCCCACTGCAAAACATCTTTTTATGAGTGCTATCAAAGTATTTGGATGAGATTATTTTTTCCCCTCACTTATTCTGTCATAAATTATTGGCAGCTTCACTAAACTCAGCAGATTAAAAAACCCAAAATTTAGGACACCTTCTTCTAAAACAAGTATTGAAGTCTATGTTGAGGCATATCACTATCAAGTTATATGATTTAACATCTATTGCACTGAAGCTATTAATTAAAAATTCACAGAACTTGTTCCATAAAGAGAACCTTAAAAATGTACTCTTTTTATTACAGGCACTAACATACTTAAAAGGAAGTAAATATATAGACTGTACATATCCATAGGAAACAAAAATACTTTACTTGATTAAGACCAGCTGGTATCAGGAATTAAAAATACATCTGTTATTGATACCTGTTTAGCATTTCTGTAGAAGTTTCTCCTCAAAGAATGAGGAATCAGAACAACTGATTCACTTCATGTAATAAAAAGAAGTGGTGTTAAAGAGTTGCTTAGCTCCAGCTGACCTTGAACGTAATTGGCTACTTTGGATGTCTCTATGGTATATGCCATTAAGAAGATAAAAATATACAGGATTAAAATCTGAACTGATAAAGCTAAGAAATTAAGTATTACTCCTTTAATAAGCCTACTTTATGAAAGTACGTGAATACCAAAATATCTCCTTACTGATTGCTGTTGAACTGTGAATAAGTTTAAAAATAAGCTATCAAAAGTGAAAGGATCTAATATTTGAATTTTCTTCTTCTTACCTGTTTAAAAATTATGAATAAAGAACACAAAGCAAGCCTTTTTTTTCACTCCATGACACTCTACTTTACCTGACCTTACTTGTATGCCACCATACTCACCACATTTTTATATACACTTAGTCTATATGAGTAATATTATTTTGTATCCTAAGATGAAGTTGGAGGCGTATTTTTTTCTATTTTACTTTTTACAGTGCAACAGTAAAAATTCTTTTCTTTTTCTTCTGTGTTATTTAAGTGCTTAAAAACCTATACAATTGTAAGAACACTGTTTTACAAGGGCAAGGTTGATTATTACAAAGGTGAGATTGTTTCAAAAATGAGAGCTACAAAAATGCAAAATGAGAGCTACAACAACGCCCACAAAAACATTTCAAATCACAAAACCCTATTAGCTAAAGAAAAGGGTCTGCCGATAAAATGCCAGGGCAAAGGCAGAGACCATTCCTTCCTGTTGTGAATAAAGACATGAACAATGTTGGATTGTGGTAAACTGTGGGAGAAAAAAGAGACTTTTTCTTAAATTTTAAAAACCAAAACGTATAGGGCTCAAAATTTAAATATACTTTTAGTCTTTGGTATCAAAGTAGGTTATATTAGAGCGCCACTTCAATTTTGAAAGTACTTATTCAAAACTGGTTTGGAACTGTAAAAAACAATGACAAAAAGTGAAGGTGAAATGGTGATTTAGGATACATTATAAAATTGTGTCTGCATGACTAAAAAAATCAAGGACCACTAGATCATTAATGTGTGTTGACATGTTACCACAACTGTTCTCGTCTCCTTTTTTGATACAGATATATGCTCTTACAACCAAAATGCAATTTTGTGGTACCTTTTGTAGTAAACATAATAAAGAAATTAAGAGATAGCAATTAATCTTCTAAGTTGAGGGACAGTACACAGCAACAAGCCTACAACTTAAATTTGGTTCAAAACTCCTCAGTGGGAAGGACTGAGACTTACAAAATAATAAACCAAATCAGTGTACCTGTAAGTAGTAAACTTCAGCCCTAAGGTTTATTTTGTCAATGTTCTTTGCCTCCATCCTATCAACTATATCATTATATTGCATCGTATCTTTAAGGCTTTGAGCAATAACCAAGCATTTTACACTAAATGAAGTTGTTCCAGTAGCAAACAACTATTAAAGGACTGCAGAATTAGGATGCATTTTAGGACCATGACTCTCAAAAACATTGTATGTAGCCTTCAATTAATAAAAAGCAGTATCTGTGAAATCTAATTCAGTATGCAATAATCTGTGTAGCATATTTGTTTAAAACTTCTTCCTATATTAATTGCCTACAATTGGCCTTTTTCTTAATTTTCTCTGAATAAATGAGGTGTGTTTTAGATAAAGTAAAGCCTAGTAAAAAATATGTATTAATGTATAAAAAGTAGACACAACTGAAGATTTCAAATAGGATTTGTCTTCTAGTCCTTCCCTTCTTTATATTCCTAATAGCCATTTAAAAATCTTGAATCAAGCATTTCCCAAGGAAATCAAACACAAGGCTAACAGCTTATATACGCACTACAGTTATAGCAGAAAGAAAATAGCAATAGTATTTACAAGCAACCTGACTGAAAACACTAGCAAGTTTATTCTTCTATTTAAATGAAACACCCAAAACCAGGGAATTGTGAGGAAAGAAAACCCCACAAAAACCAATTTGTATAAATTGGTAAATTGGAAATGTCACTGTATTTTACCCTTAGTGAGGTAAAGCATGCTTAGTAAATAACACCACCAGAGAAAACCCTCCTAAATAAATTTAACAGCATCCTTCAGCATCCTCCACTATACGTCACTTCAAATCTCAACTCCGCTGCAACTCATCCTCCTTGACATCTACTTTCATTGTTTTATTTTCAATATTTCTGACATTTCTACTAGCTTTGTAGCTGAAATCATTTTGGTTCTCCTCCTGCTTGATGCTTCCTCTCTCAGAATTACAAGTGCTTCTATTCCTCAAAATACTGGTTAAGCAGTCTCTTTTGCTCAGGTGTCAATTCACAGAAGAATACTAGGAGATGGAAAGACAGTAGTAGGGATGAAGAGAAGACACAAACAGCAAAGCTTGCTTTAAATAGAAAATAAATAAAAGCTGCAGAGCTCAGGTCACCACCCATTATTGGCTTGCCATCACAAAGTTTTCTCTCTTCCCATGTTAGATATCCACCTGGTTTCAAACCTCTGATGATCTCTCTGTTCCTTTGTTTGCTATCAGAGATTCTGGTAACATCATCTTTTCCCTCATTACTCATTATGTCTACAGGAAATTCTAAATTCTGATGAAAAAGGATTTCTCTCTATCATCACCTCACATATTCCAAACTGACAAATGTATTCTCCATCCTAGGATTATATTCAGGAAAGAGACAATCCAGGTTTTAAAATATTATCGTGACCCCTATCAAAAAATCAAAGTATCCCTTTACTTTTTCACTTATTTTTACTGCAAATTGCAAACACCTAGTGATAGCTAGAACTGCTGTCACTTATATCCCCTATTAATTTCAGACACTTCACATATATTAGTGTACACCACCCAGTTCCAAGAGCAGAAAAGTGATGTTGTATCTTGAAGCATCTTAGAAGTGTTTCTGAATACCCTAGAATTTCAATGGGCTACGTACTATGTGTGCATTTACATTTTATTTGCATAAGAACTATGACATTTGGCTTATTCACCAAAAAGTAAATTTCAGGTGCCTAATTCAGACCAATAATCATCTTACCTTTACAGATTCACTTAAGACTTGGGTTTTATCTGCTTCCTCACTGGATTGCAATTCTAGTTTATTATTTAACTCCTGTAGCTGTTGTGCTTGTTCATTCAAAAGCAATTGTGCCTGATGCTCCCGATGTAGTGCACTATTTAATTCACATACACTTTCAAACCTCTCATGGGTGATTAATTTCTGATAAGAGAAATAAATTATGTTTGATTATGTAACTATACTTACCTGTTTACATGCTTGACTTCCCAAATTCCACTTGCAAATATATTAAATTCTAAAACAAAAGCATGCTAGAGTTTATTATTATTTAGGTTTTTTAACTCAAAGACAGACCACCAAGCCATAAAATGGCCAGACAACTTTGCATAAACAGTATGCATTTGCTGTTCTATTCAAATTAACACCATAGGTTGCAAAGAACCAATATTTAGAAAGAAAAATGCAGATCAATTTATGCATTTTTGTTGACCCTTTTAAACATCTTCCTGAACTCTTTCTCTCTTTCCAAAAATGTTCCAGAAAGACAAAATAGCTCTTCAAGGAAAATCATGGTCTACATTTGAAGGGCAATCTAAACTGTGATAATTTCTTCCAATTTTCCCAGAACTGTAAGCAATAAAACCGGTATGAGCAAAACTGAAGATAAGTAGATATAATTTTGTCTGTTTGAGTAAAAATCCCCAATATTTTACCAGCTAGGAACAGGAAAGAGAATGGATGTGACACCATCTGTTAAATATTCTCTGCTTGGAAGTGTCTCAATTGGGACACACTGACAGGTCTACCAACTAGACTTCAGTATCAGTGTTGGTCACAGCTACAGAAAACACTGCTTTTTTGGGGCACAACTACTTTAGTTGTACTGTGTATGTGTAGAGCATGTATAAGAATCCTTAACCATTTACTGTCTCAAACAGTTCAAACATATGTTCAATTCTGAATGCAACCTACAAGAAATAAGCATAGTAGGAAAGGTGCTTAGTGAATCTCCAGCATGCTAAAGCACGACAAGTTTCTGCCCCTCCAAGGACTAAGGGTCCAGTTCTGTACATATGACAGGGGTCTAACTGAGAACCGGCCAAAAGCCATCAATCCCTCAAACACCACGTCCATTAGTCACAATACTGAGGTTTCAAATGGTTAAGGAACCTTTCTGTTGTGTCTCCTCATTCCTGCCAGATAATGCACTTTACAGATTAGCAAATGCATAGAGTTTTAGTAAATCGATCAGTGGAGTCTGAGAAATTTGGTGCATATATGCTAGCAGGAATGTAGAAGAGGGCCTTTTTCTGCCCTTCCATAAACTTAGTCCTTCAGGGAAACAGCCACACTAAAATTTGCATTGACTAGCTGAGGACATAACCCAGAGTCAAAGATACAGTAAAATGTCTATCATAATATTCAGCAATATCCACACAGAGTTTATACTTCTAGAAGTTCTCATGAATATACTTATTCAATAACCTCATTGCAGCTGACTTAACTCTGCTGAAGCGAAATCTATGAATGCTTTTTGGGTATATAAATCACATCAGCATTTTCAACATACAGAAGAAAACCTGGTTGCTGAATGCCAATTATGTAATTTACAAGAACACCTTATTCTACAAATCAAAAAGAAACTCTTCTGGAAGGAAAGTATATTTAAATACATATGACTTCTAGTTCAGTCATTTACATGACATTTATGATGCAGACTTTCTGGAAAATTCTTTTAATATTAGAATTATTTTTTATGTTTATTTTTCGAAAGAACACACAAAAACGTGTCTTATAAGCAGACACCTCTAGATCAAATACACTTACTTGCTTAAGCACATTTGATTCCTCTTGCAGGCTCTGGGCTTTGTCTGCTTCTTTTTTCATCTCACTGAAATTTGATTTGAATTCTGCAAGTTGTAGGCGCAGTGAGCGGCGTTCCACTTCTGCTGTATGAAGTCTTTGTGTAAATTCAAATATTTGCTTCTGCAAGTTTTCTATGTTTTTCTGTTAATATAGAGAAACAAGTTTATGTGTTTTAACATGAAATATTTTAGCAATAAAAGAGTCACATGTAATACCCAAGCAAATTAGACAAGGCACTCACTTTGTCCATCATCTCTAAGATGCATGAGTGCAAAAAAGTGAACCTGTTTCACCTACTCTTGAGGGTTACTGAAAATTCTGTTTTCAAGGAAGTACCATTTTCATGTAAAGCCCACAACAAAAGACCAATTGTTTCAGAAGGTTTCTCCTTTCTTTCTGAATAAAGGGAAAAAGGCTATCTTTACTGAAAGATAGAACATGAAGCAGAAGAAAACAGAAAAAAGGCAAAAAAAACCAAACCCACAACAAAAAACTAACCCCATAATATTTAGTTGAAGCCAAAAGCAATTTAGTTCTTACAAGCAAATACAACTTTGACAGAACCTTAAAAACCCTTTTTCTTGGATACATCAAATCTCTTAAAATTCTCTGACATAAAAGAAAAAATATATTCATGCTCTAATGCTTCTGGGTGTTAGGAATCAACTTCTGATGTCTATGTAGTTGACTTCAGTGTAACAGTCTTATAAACAATCTGAAAGAAAATTAATGGTACTATCAAGAGAGCTTCACCCTAACACTTAGGCCATGAACCTACTGCTTCCATGAAGTAGGATGATAATTATGCATACCATACTGGAAACTCTGTCACACAATCCAGCTTCCAGGGCCTGGGTATTTATTTTATTAAGTCCATAAGCCAGGCTCTGTACCAAGGAGTCTTTCTCCAGATAAGTAATATACTTGCTGTGGTCTAATGGAACCATCTCCATTATAACATTCAGCTTGTCCATAAGTTTTGAAAATGAATTCCTGGCTGCACTTAAAAGTAACTTTCCAGAAAGCCAGGACTTTGTACCTTTAAGAAAAACAAAAAGCAAAGACAAACAAACAATCAAACAAACAAAAAAAAAAAACCCTAACAACAACAACAACAACAACAACAAAACCCAAACTAAAACATAGAAGAGAAACATCAAGTAGGGTATTAGATTCAGTTTCTTTCTGTGAAAAAAAACACAACAAACAACATCTTTAAGGTACTCAATGGATTTTTCATTGAAGACTGAGTTCAAAGAAATATCTCAGAGAAAGACTTTAAGATAAATTGTGTATATAGCAAAGAAAATTCTACTCCTATCAATTTATGAATGGGGGGATAGGATAAGATTCTAAAGAATAGGATTTGTTTGTCAAAGACTATTTGTCCAGCTGTTATCATGTTCTCCAATACCATCATTTCTAAAGACTTTCTTTAGTGCAATTTTGTAATTCAGAAAATATGCAAGATGGATGCAAGTAAATGGAAGTCAGGTCAAGTAAGTCAGAAGTGATAGCACATGGTAATTCACTTTATTGTAATATTTACAATGCAAATTTCTGAGGGTTTCCTGATTTCTCTTCCCTCCCCTCTACAGATGTCTAAATCATTTGCTGTTCAAAATTAGTGAGGCTTGGTACCTTAATGCCATACTATTTATATTCTGAGACAAGAGAATATAATTTACCTTATTCCAAGGCAATTAAAATTTTACAGCTACAATTACGTATTTCCCCACAGGATTTTGGTAATCATCCTTCTCATATAATGGACTTAAGGCCCCAGCACACCCAACATGTCCTGCTTACTGCTAGATTCGTCAGGTCTGTAATTAATAATTGTGTTTAATGTTGATAAATAAAATTGTCAGTGCTCCTTCCACTAATTGGTATTCCAGATAACAGTTAATAGGTTTATTTATGCCTTAATAAAAGTCTTGTAATTTAGTTTTCCCTCTGCTAGGCAGGTCTTAATCTGTCATTACTTGTCTTATGATACTATCAGTGTAAGATGACAAGCATGGAAGAGCTTATTTACATTCAGTAGTACAGCAGATCTCCTGTTGCTGCAGTGAACTAAAATATTTACTTACAAGTATAAACAGAAAAAAATAACCCTGGCTTAAATGAAAGAATTTCTGCTTATAGACTGTGAAGAAAAAAGCCAGAGGTACAAGGCAAACAGAACATGATTATTGATATATTTTTATTACAATTCTCATTGTAAAGAAGATAATTTACACATGAGGTTGAGATTTATCTGTAAGCAATAACAAAGAAAGCACATGATAAAATCAAGTATTTTATTTTCAAACTCATTTTCCTGCTTGGTTTTGGAATAGCACCACTCCAATGATTGCAGTGCTTAACTGGAGTATGATTTTTGAGTCCATGCTCTCCATAACCTCAGTGACTAGTAGATCTGCCTTTTCTTCATGACCAAGATAGCATCTTTTAAGTTAAAAATCTTACGAGGCATTTTTATCTTGCACTTCAACTAACTGAACATCTTTTGCAATAAAATTTTTTTTTTCTTTTCGTACCCAGAAAAAACTGCTCTTGCAGTGCTTTGTCTACTTTGGCAAAGGATCCTCTCTTTTCCTCATGCTGGCTCTCTATTACTGATCACATAAAAGAAAAATCTACCTTCATCAATTTAACTCTTATCACAGATCATTCTGTCACACTTGTCTTTCAGCTTCAAAAACTCTTTCTTTTCTCCAGTCAGAATGCATTCGCTAGTTGAATGTTTATTTAAATTAATCTTAAATTAAAACTAGAATGTTTTATGGCCTTCCATGTGAGGTGATGCCAAAACCTTCTCAAAACCTGTTCTTTGCCATGATTTTAAGTATATATCAAAAAAAGGATACCCTCAATGAGCTACTGTTCCTTCACTTTTCCCAGTATTTCCACTTGCTATCTCAGCTTATGAGATTGTTTGCCTGCCAGAAAACAGTGTTTCTCCATATGTGCAGGACCTAGCATGGCAGCCCCTTTCCCTGTGTCTAGAATCTCATGTTTAACTGTATTAAAAGTAAATTTAAAATAATAATTGAGACAATTGTGTTGTAGCATTTTCAAATGATCATTCCACCTCACAACAAGCACTCCCCTCAACCAGTACAGTTCAGTATCCACAAGTTAAGGCATTTTCTTGGGATAGGGATAAATATGTCCTCCATTGCTTTTATGAAGAGTAGCCTTGAATAAATAGAAATATTTTGAAGTAAGTTATTGATTGCTTTGAAAGATGACATGAAAACATAAATCAATTCCACAGGGAACTGTATCTATAATAATTGAGAGGAGAATGGACTGTTTAAGTATATATATCTTAAGTACCTGCCATAAAGGATGAAAGAATTACAATAAAACATTAAATTATGTACATTATGATGTGTCTAAGAAATTTTTAATACAAATACAGGTATATGACAAAGAGAAGTTAAGTCTTACAAGTAAGCAAATGGAAAAAGAAGTGTCAAATCTTACTTGACTAAAAGATGAAAAAACAATTCTTGTTTATTCTCTTTGGGTGAAATTGAACACCAAGTCAGCAGGATTAATTTTGTACTATGCAAGACTAAAATGTTCATGTCATACTCATACTTCAAAAGCTTTATATATATAACAGTTGGTGATATTTGTATTGAAAACATTAACTGTTACCATCTCTGGTTTATCACAGTACAGATTCTGTTCAATCAAACCTAAGAAACTAACCTTACAAAAAAACCCAAAGCAAACAAAAAAACTCCAACATTGTAATGAACTTGCACTGAAACTGAAGCAAGGAGATCATTCCAAGACATGCTGGAATGAGAACCAAACTAACACTATGAAGGGAAATGGTCATCAATGTCAAAACAAAAACACTTATTTAAAAGACCAAGAAAGGTGCCTCAAATCACCAGAGCGTACAAACCCAGATGTTCCAGTGTCATCTGAGTGATCTGGATTTGGTTTTTTTCAGCTGCCTCAAATGGTTCTCCAGAACCTAGCCATCTTTAGGCATAATTTCTTAGACACTGAACCATTCCATCTTGATGATCCAGACAGCACCTTCTTGTAGTATCCTCTGCTGTGACATGTAGTCTAATCTGGAACTTCCATTATTTAAAGATATGAAAAGATTGTCTATTTACAATTTTTTAAGAAATTCAACACCATTGAAGTCAGTTTGAAGGTTTAAGTCCTATTTAAAATATTACTCGTAGAACATAATGTAATTTTCTAAGTGTGGAAGATTTCAAATATATTCCTTCAGAGCCTAATTACTTCAATACTTCTGGAAATTTCATGTCAAACTTTAAATTATTTATTACTATTTTTTGAACCAAAGGTTCTTAGGAGACTTGATCTCATGAGCAACAGAATTCCAAGTAATACATGAGCAGTTAGACCTTGGGATTCTGTGAAAATTACTTAAAATAGAGATAAGATATGAAAGAATCACCAAACTGTGGGCATAACATTCCCAGAATGGTTTTTCCTAATTCTCAAAATCAAGCCTGTGTTGAGTGCAGAGATATCTGGTAAAGAGAGACCAACAGAATTCTCATATACTTCAAACTGCTAAATTATCATAAAGTTTAGGGTGTTCTAACCAGTCACTTCAGCACATCCATGCTACTGCTGCATTTCTCTCTATTCTTGTTCAATTTTCTGTTCTTACACAATACTCTGTACACAGGAACACTTGCAGTATAAACCCTGTAAGTATTCTGAAACACGGTTCAAACTTTGCTTTGTTAGGGTGTAAATTCAACTTACTGGATGACCAAAGAAAAAACAGGATGACCAAAGAATAGAGCATCTGAAACTGAATCAAAACACTTTTGTTTCAATGTCTTCTGGTATCAGTTTGCTATTTAAGCTTCTGGGAAATTAATAATCTTATCCCTGCCCTGCTACTTCCATTTATGCATAAATCACCCCTCCGTAAATATCCTTTATTCTGTGACAGAAATGTTGGTATTTTAAAACTAAAAGCTACTAAAGAACTAAGGATGGCAGCAACGCAGATGAACCAAGCAAAATCTTACATCAGTTCTCACTGCAAATAAATTAAGGAAAATACTTAACAGCTGGGAATCATGAGGTGACATTTCCAGAGACTGACACTACAATTTTTCATAGGCATAGTAGAATTCTATAAAAGCAGAGATTGAGAAACTTAGGAAATCTAGACACAAACCTAATTAAGCATAAACTTAGAGAGGGAACACTGTAGAGACATAAAATAAGGAATGCTATATGTTGTGTAAACTGAGAGCATTTTATTTTTCTCGCAAAAACTGTAAGATAGCAAGTGAAACACACAAAAATAGTATCCATGAAATTCAATTGTTTCCCAGATTTGGAAATACTAAATTCAGATAATATAAAACACAGTAGGAAATTATTTCCTTTCAGTCAGCAGCTGTAATGCTCCAAGTTGTAGACATGCCAGTTTTAGAGCCTGCACTTAAGAAATACACAATTCAAATAAAAACAGAATCACATAGATTTTCTCTATGGAAAAATATTATGTTGAACTCCAGGAAAACACTTCTTGAATATTAGACTAGTGGAACAATATAACTAGGAACCTTGTAAGAATTACTTCATTAGAAGTAATCAGAAGCTCTTAAAAACAAGTTAGCCAAATATCTATTAGTGTGGCATAGATTATTCTTAATATCTCACAACCAGACAGGCAGAACAGTATATATACTTTCTAAAAGCACTCTCCAGACTTCTGTTCCTGTGACTCTATATACCAAAAGGATAAAGTATCACATCACCAATTGAAGAAAATTCAATCTGTTCCCTCAATATAGCTCTCAGGAGATTTGATCCAGAACAGTTTAGATAAATCCTAAATATGGAGATGATGTAACCACTCTGCTTATTTTTTTAATCTTCAACTACAAGAATATACTTTTAAAATTACCTGGTTTGTTCACAACATCCTGCAATTCAGTGACGGAACTGATTATTGCAGCAAGGAGGTTAGAGCTAGCAAACCAGCTGAGGGCTTCCACACAGTCAAGCTCTTCCCCATCACAACCTGTGAAATAGAATTGTAGCTACCAATATAACAGTGTAACTTAGATGAGGCACGTTACTTTCTTTTTCAGAAATGCACTAAAGCTAAAAGTACATAAGTCACAGACCACTTTTGGGACAGTCTAGACTATATTAAATGTGCTTCCACAAGCACTAAACCAGAGAAACAGATGAATCTTCTAGTTTGGGAAGCTCCTTGTAGGGGGACATATGAGCTGATTTGGTAACAGCAAGGGACAAGAAGACTAAATAACCTCCAAAGGAAATCTAGAAATCCTACACTAATATTTTATCTGAACCAATAAGAAGCTTTTTGGGCATTTTTCAGTAGGAAATAAGTACTACAAGTTATTAATAAAATAAGAGAATATGTCTTTTCAAAAAATATGTTGATGGCAAATAACATAGGAACATTTCAAGAAATCTATCACATAGAGCAGATGCATCAGCACCTAGTTCTGAAATCCACAATGCAAATATTGAGGATATCAAACAATGGGAGTTCATGTGGGTAGTTGCAACTTTGCTTGCATTGCTAAACAGACTAAACATTTCCTTTTAGGGGAAATTACATTTATCCAGTAATCTAAAAATTACAAATTCAGAAATTACATTTGTTAAAATGTTGTTAAATTTGTATTTACTTTTATATTTACGTAAATATATGTTATTCACGAATCATGTCATTTAACAAAACATTTATCAAAGAAGAAAAAAATTAGCTTACTTGACAGATTACGCTTGCCTTTGGATTCTCCTACACAAACTGGAATTCCAATGCCTTCTTTTAAGCCATTTGTCCAGGTGAAGAGGGATCTAGAACACTGTGCTAAAACTTTAAGTCTGTTGGCTGCCAAAACTGCAATCACAGCTCTTCGGAACACATAAATCAGGCCTTGGAATTTTCTTTTCTTTAGTTTTGCTTCATCTTGATTGTTTTCCTTATCATCAGAGAGAGCATGAACTAGGGATCTAATCTTCTGGTTCACTAATTCATAAATGTTCACCTGATCCTGGAGAAGGTCTCTTTGGGAAGACATAGCACACAATCGGCCATACAGAGGATACAAGGCACCTGCCAATAGTGCACAGGCTGCCAGGAGCGAGGAATGCTCCTTCTGAAACTGTGTTAACATCTTTTTCACAGAAATGCTTTCAAGAGCCAATTTCTCTTGACTTTTTTCAAGGACAGAAATTTTTTCCTTATTTTTCTCTGCTGTTTCTTGGTATTCCTGGGATAAGAGGAAAAAATACCAACCAAACAAAACCAGAAGAAATATTAACAGCAAGTATTTTTACTTAACAAAATAATTTTTACCTACACAAGAGCTAAAAGAAAATACTTGTTTTTCTTCACATTCAAGTAAAACACTAAAGGAACAAATATAATTACTAATGATGATGAAAGTATCTCTCCTAATAAATATTCAAACAACCAGATATATGAAAACAAACAGTATTAGTGAAGTTTGCACAGTCTTCAGTTACAAATAGATTCCTGGTTCCTGATGATAACCCTTAGTACTACAATAGCCTGCACCTTGTTGTCCACAATCCAGTTTTATGAGTTGACTTAACAGTAAGCAATTACATGCTCCAATTTCAGAAAGGACACTGTTCTACAAAGTAGAAATAAAGTTAGTATAAAGGGGAGGAGAAGGCTCTGGAACATAAACGCAGACAGATTGGCAGCAGCTGGAAAAGGGGACATAAAGGTGATCTCTTAATTACTTTGTAATCAACCCCCTACTTATATATTCACAGATTAATTAGGTCTCATACAGAATTGAGTTTTCAAAAGAACAGTGTAATACAGATATTTTTATTTTGCCTAGTGCCATTACAGATTTTTTTAAGTTGCAGAACAATTTTTTCCTCTAAATGCCCTGAAATAGGGAAGGAGGGAGATTTAAAATAGCAAACTGGTATAGAGAAATGAAGATGGTAACAAGTCAGGAAATGCCAGGACTAAAGTGAGATGATGCAGACTGCAGTACTGGAATCAAGACACTATGCTTTGAGCTCTAAGTGACCTCAGAGACTTAAACTGGGCTCTTGATGCATGAGAGCCTACTGTGATTCAAACAGTGACTATATTTAAACAGGCTCCACTGATATAAGGAGAAAGTAAATTTTAGGCACTGTTCACAAAGAATGCACAAGCTCAAGCTAAAAGCTAATGCTTCAGCTACAATACATGATCACAAAAAGGCAAACATGGATGGAATTACAAGTCCATATGATGAAGAGAACTGAAGATTGTGCTGAGTTTCAGGTACCTCTCTTAGAGCTATAGACAATTTTGCTGAACATGGAGTGACATTATTCCTGTTAGCAGTGGTCTAAAAAGAAGCAAAATGGTATCATCCAGCTATATTCCCTTGTGTTCTATTTGGTACAGGTCCAAATGTCTGGTGAGCAGGGCACCCTAGTTTCTTTTCCCTCCTCCATTCTGCAAGCACAAAAGGGAGAAAAAATATACACAGCTATCCCTAGAGTGAAAATAGAAGATTCCACGCTTCTATAGAGATGTACCCTAGTCAGTTCAAAATGTCTTCAACCAAATAAATATTTTATAATTTTTTCAGGAGGGAAAGAATTTGTAATGCTATTAAAATACTTCAAGTGATACAAAAATAGAGTAGGCCACTAAAAGATTTAATTTCAAAATGCAATTTACAGGCCACATATGTCACTTTACTACGCTAAAATAAAGTATGAACATGGACAATACTTTCAGTGCTACTGCATTATTTACAGTGTTTGATTTTTATAGATAAAAACCCTGATAGCATGACTGGAAGGAACTGAAAGGGTAAGCCAAATTTAGAAAACAACCTATGGTTTCTGGCCATCACAGGTGAAAGGCCAATATCTAAGTAAACAAACTGTGATCCCTACAGGGCTGTTGGACAGAAATACCAACATTCAGTGCTCTTGCTAATTAAAGTGCTTCTTTTATGCTTTTTGTGATATGGTAATATGCAAAAGTAAATAAGACAACCTCTGACATCAGAAACATAAGTTTTGCAAGAAAATACACCTTCTTTCTTTTACTGGCTAATAATTTCTTTTGCTATACCAGATAGTTTTTCTACAGTTTTCTTTAAAGCTTAAAAGCACAGTTTTTGAAAGAGACATGGACTTTCCTTCCTAAACATTGGCAAGCTGGTTTCCTTTGGTGTTTGAGCTTTGAGGGGCACCTCACTGAGTTGCAGAACTTCATCAGTTGCAAGAAACTTTAACAAAAAATCAGGTGCTACTAGCAAAACTATTTTATCCTTCTTCTTACTACACCCTTACCCTTTACTCTGGCATGGAAACAGAACTGAAAACTAGAAATATAATGACACAGAGGAAATATAATGACTTCAAAAGGTTTCTGTTTTGGAGCTCTGAGCATAGATGGCACTAGAAGGGACAGAGCCCACCCCCACATGTACTAAAGCTGCCTCCAGGGAGGTCAAGCAAGCAGGAACACAATGAACAGGGAGGGCAAAGAGAGAGCCATGAGCCAGGGCACTATGACACTGTTTGCACAGGCAGGGCAAGCAGGAAGGGCACTGAGGCAGTGCCAACTCAAGCACTTAGCTCAGTTGGTGACCTCCACTCTCAGTGATAGAGCTTAGGTGTGGTGTTTGTTTGGACAAAAGTTACTTCCTTTGTGCACAACAGAAAGGATGAGGCTACCCAGATGGGGTGCCCATGAAACAATGCAAGAGTCCTGGTCCCAGGCTATAGGAAATGATAAAGCCTGGCACTGCTCTCAGGGCAGCAGAGCCAACAGCTGTGTGAGGTGTGATCAGGTGAATGGTTCACAAAGCCTAATGCTGGAGCTGAGAGACAAAGCTGAAAGGCTAAGTATTAGGGAGTCTGAGGAAGAGACTGGGTAGTGGAGCAGCACTCTACAACACCTCAGACAAATGCATCCACTGTCCACTTCACATGAAGCAATGGATCCTCTGCCTTCTCATTGCCAGGCAGCAGGGGATCTTAGAGACAGAGGTGAGTGGAAACAGGTTTTTCCTCGAGGCGTGGCAGGTGAATCCTCCCAAACTACTTCACCTTTCCAGGTGCCCTTATACATTCAGTATGGGGCCCTAGAATCTCAGAACCAGGGAAATGAGAATGTGGATGAAAGCCCATCTGGGCTGGACCGTTTGAGCAGGACAGGACAGTCTGCTCCCTACATCATGACGTCTTCAATTAAGAAAAACAGAATGGTAGTAGTAATTGGTGACTCCCTTTCTAGAGGAATGGAGAGCCCAATATGCTGACTGGAATCAACCTATACAGAAGTGTGTTGCCTCCCTGCAGCCCAGAAAAGAGACATCATCAAGAAACTTCCCAGTGGTACAGCCAACTGACCACTACCCATTACTTATTTACCAGGGGGGTAGCAATGCAGTCTTAAAAAGGCTGTGAATGATCAAGAGGGACTGCAGGGCCTTGGAATAACTGGTCAAGACATCTGGAGCACAAGCTGTGTTCTCTTCTGTCGTTTCAGTTGTGGGGAATGATGGGGCAAAACCCAGGAAAATCCCACACCTGGAGGAACACCTGGCTTCAACACTGGTGTTACCATCAGAATTTGTGGGGTTTTGATCATGGGTCAGTTTATATAAAACTGAGTCTGCTGAGAGCAAGTGAAATCCTCCTGTCTCAAAGAGGGAAAAGGATCTTAGCAGGGTACACCAAAAGAGCTTTAAACTATATTTGAAGAGGGATGAGGACAAGCCAGGCTCGACAGAGAAAAGGTGTGGGAAGGAGAGAACTACAGTGACCACCCAAGCAGCAAAAGGAGGCTTAAGAGGGGATACCTCAAGAGCATACAAGCATCCAAAGACATAACCACAAGACAGACTGCACTCCCACTGGGATATCGACACAATCAAATACTTCCATGAAGTACACCAATGCACACAGAATGGGGAACAAACAGGAGGAACTAGAGATCTGTGTGCAATCAAAGGACTCTGCAATTAGAGATGGGGTGGGAGAATTCACATAACTGGAATGCTGTAATAAAGGAAATGCTATTTAGGAGAGGTGGACCAAGAAGGTGAAGTGGTGGAGTTACCCTCTCTTGAGGCAACGCCTGGAATATATAGATCTCTGTCTTGGTGTGGATGGTGAGTCAAGAGCGTATAGGTCAGGACAAAAGGGCAGACCAGTAGGGGTGACAGTTGTGGGTGTTTGCTACAGGCCACACAAGCAGGAGGAGAAGGTGGACGACATCTCCTACAGGCAGCACAAAGCAGCACCAGAGTCATACATACTGGTTCTTGGGGGAGACTTTAACTTCCCTGACATCTGCTGCAGAACCAGCACCATGAAACACAAACAGCACAGAAGCTTCTTGAAAAGCAGTGATGACAACTTCCTGTCACAGGTAGTGGAGGATCCCACAAGGATTATTGTGCTGCTTGACCTCACACTAACAGGGAAGGCCTTGGTGCAGCTTTGGCTATAGTGACCATGAGAATGTGGACTTCAGCAGCAGGGGAGGAGGAAGCAGAGCAGCAAGCAAAATGGTAACCACAGACTTCAGGAGAGCTAGTTTTAGCCTCTTTGGGGATCTTCTTGGAAGAATCCCACATGAACAGCCTCTGTAGAAAAGCACGGTGCAAGAGGGTTAGTTGATATTCACGGATAAGTTCCTCCAGGCTCAAGAACAATACATCCTGATGTGCAGGAAGTCAGACTTGCATGAATAAATGAAGAACTGTCATTACCCTGGCAGGAAATACACAGGAGATGGAAACAGGATCAGGCCACTTGGAAGGAAGATAGAGAGGTTGTCAGAGTAAGTAGAAATGAGACAAGGCAGGTCAAGGTGCATCTGGAATTAAATGTGGCCTAGCATGTCAAGGACAACAATGGAGGTGATCCTGCCCCTCTCAGTCAGCCTTAGTGAGTCTATATCTGGAGTGCTTTCTTCAGTTCTGGGCTCCTCATTACAAGAGAGTCATGGAGGTCCTGGAGCAGGTCCTGGAGGAGGTCCTGGAGCAGGGTGACAAAGGGACTGGAGCATCTTTCTTACAATAGAATGAGGAAGCTGGGCCTGTTGAGCCCCAAGAAGAAATGACTAAGAGGGGACCTCATAACCATTGTCTCCCACAACATCCTTGCAGGTAAGCTTAGGAAATGTGGTTTAGATGAATGGACCCTGGGGTGAATCAAGAACTGACAATGGCAGAGCTTAGTGGGTCATGATCAGTGGACCGGAACCCAGCTGGAGACCTACAGTCAGCGGTGTTCCCAAGGGTCCAATCTCATTGAATTTGTTCATCAATGATCTGGATGAAGGGATCAAATGCACCCTCAGCAAGTTTGCTGGTGACACTAAACTGGGGGCAGTGGCTGATGCACCTGAAGGCTCTGCTGCCATTCCATGGGACCTTGTTCAGCTGGAGGTTGGGCAGAGGGAAACCCAATGAGGCTCAACAAGGGCAAGTGTCAGGTCCTGCACCTGGGCAGGAACAGCCCCAAGTGCCAGCACAGGCTGGGGCTGACCTCCTGCAGAGCAGCTCTGTGGAGAAGGACCTGGGACTCTTGGTGGATCACCGGCTGTCCATGAGCCATCAGTGCCCCTGTGGCCAGGGTGCCAATGGTATCCCTGGGGTGCATTGGGAAGAGTGTGGCCAGCAGGTCAAGGGAGGTGACCCTTCCCCTCTGCTCGGCCCTAGTGAGGCCACACCTGGAGTGCTGTGTCCAGTTCTGGGCTCCTCAGCACAAGAGAGACAAGGAGCTACTGGAGAGGGTGCAGTGGAGGGCCACAAGGATGATCAGGGCTCTGGAGCATCTCTCTTATGAGGAGAGACTGTGGGAGCTGGGTCTGTTTGGTCTGGGGAAGAGAAGACTGAGAGGGGATCTCATCAATCCATAGAAATATCTCAAAGGTGGGTGTCTGGAGGATGGTGCCAGATTCTTTTCAGTGGTGCCGAACACTGATGTTGGATGAGGAGCAATGGCCAAAAACTAAACCACAAGAAGCTCTACCTCAAGATGAGGAAAAGCTTCCTTATACTGAAGGTGGCAGAGCACTGGAGTACAGGCTACCCAGGGAGACTGTGGAGTCTCCCTCTCTGGAGACATTCAAAAACCTCCTTGATACATTCCTGTGTTACCTGCCCTAGATGACTTTGCCTTGCCAGGGGGGTTGGACTAGATGGTCTCCAGAGGTCCCTTTCAAACCTAACAATTCTGTGTTTCTCATCAATGTCTACAAGTATCTAAAGGAAGGATGTCAGTGGATGGAGCCAGGCTCTGCTCATTTGTGCAAAACTATAGGACAAAAGGCAATGGGCACAAACTGACACACAGGAAGTTCCACCTGAACATGAGGAGGTACTTCTTTACTTCTTTACTGTGCAGTGACCACGCTTGGCACAGATTACCCAGAGATGTTGTAGAGTCTCCCTCACTGAGGATGTGTAAGAACAATTTGGACACAATCCTGTGCAATGTGCTCTTCAGCAGGAAGTTTGGACCAGGTGACCCACTGCGCTCCCTTCTACCCCGACCCATTCTGTGATTCTATGAGTCAGTGATTCCTGTAGTTGAGTATTCCTGAGTATTTTTCCAAATATATATATATATACAGCTATACCTATAAACAACATCAACAGTCCTGTCCTCCCTTTGTTCTGCTTTAAGTACATGGGCCAGACACGACTACCAAAGACACCTGGTAGGTCAGGCCCAGTATAGTTACACACACTTCTCTTCCTCCCTTTGTGCCAATTGCAGTGACTTTTCATACAATTTCAATGTATTCCATCCTTTATCTAATTCACCTGCCTTGCTGTAAAAGGCCTCCAACCAAGAAAAAAAACCTAACAGTATTTTATCTCCCCAGGGGACTTTTTCCTTTTCCTGTTTAGTGAATCTTTTATTTTTCTGTTGAAATTAACATTTTTTAAGTAATTACAGTATTTTTCTCTTAAAATATAATTTTGTATATCGGAACAAACCCCTTGTATTTTAAGCAGTTGCCACAAAAATAGGGACAGATTAATAAATGTCTATATAATAAACAACAACTGGTAGTTAAAATTCAGAGGACATTTCCTATGAGACTATAAATAATAAATAATTTGTGTGAGGCTAAGGAACAGGCATAGTAACATTTTCAAAATGGCACACTATCAAATCAAGAGGACTAGACTCCTGCTACAAAAGGCAAAGAAAAAGGATATGCATTTTAACTCCATTGACTCTCAAAACATAGAGACCACTGACAAAGAGTGGTATCTACAGAGTGCCTTGTTTATTGCTGATCTGTGATAAGGCTACTCTGGGAATTTCTGTCCTGTAGAAAAACAGTAAAACTGCTTTCTGATTACACCATCCATCTGACCTACAGTACCAGCTGTGAAGTAGTACCTATTAACATTCATAGATCCTATTGTGGAACCAGGGACCCTGAACAGTACTGGCTGGGGACAGAAGCAGTAGCAGGTGTCATTGCCACTAAAACCTCCAGATTTTGCAGTGTTTTAATTATACGGAGACCATTCTGAAAAGCCCTAACTTTCCACTGCAGTTCTAATAAACCAAAACAATAATTTCCAAGATACATTACTTATACAGTTGTGCAGTTAGAGCTCTCTGTTAACTCTTGAGAGTGTGAATTGACACTCTATGGTTTGCTTTCACACACAGATCAACAATTTGAAAAACTAAAGAAGTCTCATCCCAGGACCTCTGAGGAGAAAATATCTAGAAGTAGACATGGAACACTGGTTGAAGACAAAGTTACAAATAAAAGGAGTCATCCTATGATGTACCATTAGGTTAGTGCAGGACAGCAAAAATCACTCATCTTCCCTTTTCAGAATGGAACTAACCCTACAAGGGGTTATTTCACTGAAGTGCTTGCAATTAACACTCAGATCTTTGGATGCAAAATGTAGCAAATTGCTACAGTTTCCTTCTAGTGCTAGAATAAATGTCCTAGAGTGAGGAGACCCCCAGCTGTACAATGAAATACTAGCAAATTATATTCCACTTGCACTGATTACATGTTTCCTATAAAATTTAATGAATAAAGCTTGCTAAAATAATTAAATTTAAATATTACATTCTGCATCTTTATGTAATAGCTGGCAGTTGGTAAATCTTAAAGATCCTTTGAAGACATTCTGTCACTTGTGACACATTTTTCCTTGTGTCCTTTGTGCACCTATTTTTTGCAAAACACTAGAGTTTTTAAAGACATGACCTATCACCCATAGGAGGAAGAAATCTAAATTATGTAACTGCACTTTTTATTTAGGAAGGAAATGTACTTTTTAAAATCAAAATTAAGCTTCCTTATTCCACCCTTCTTTTTGTTGGCAAATGAAAGCCATAAACTGAAACTACACCGTGTTGGGGAAATTTAATATAAATCTAGATGCCACTTATTCCACTCATAGTAATGATTTTAGCCTTGTCAATATCCAATGTGAGATGTAAATATCAAGCAAAAAACATCTAAAAAATTATAACTCAATCCTAAGAAGTCACCATAAATTGCTCCGTCAAAAGAATATTTCATAAATGTATTTTTCAGCACACAAAGACTTCCAAGACTAAAAACTGAGTCAAATACAGCATTCTTCAGACAAAGTAAGTAGCAGGTGGCAGTCACAAGTAACAAGACATACCTTATTTCCTCAATTTCACAATAGTTTTAATTGAAACACATGTAAATGAATGTGATTGAAAGGATGGTGAATGGTGGTTGTAGAATAATAGAGAATGTTTTAAATTGGAAATAACTTGTCTAAGAATCAGTGCCGAAAGTTTTACACTTTTGACCCACTACTCACTGTATCATCTGTGTAGCGGCATCCTGTAATATTGTTGAAATCTACCACTGCTAATTGGTTTTAAGGGTCAGAATGTATTTACCTAAATTTATCCCCAGATGACACCATTTTACTGTAACTCTACACAGTCTTTACAAAGCATGAAACTGAAAACAATCACTGCTTCCCTATATAATTCTTAAACCAAGCATATTCAATCTTATAGCCTTAACATTCTCAAAAAAAATTACTAGCAACTGTAAGCCAAGTAAGGCAGTTCACTTCTGGAATGTTTTAACAAAGACATTTATTTCTTATTATAAATGAAGATAATACTAACATGGAGTTTGCAGGTTTTTTTAATTTTAAGCAGCCTTAAACTGGTTAGAGGCTCAAACTACTGAAATAGTCCATTAAATATTTACAAGGGAAAAAAATCATAAGTTCATAGCACCATACCTGTGCCCTTGCATGAACTTCCCCAAGGAGACCTGAGTACTGCTGTTCCAGATACTTTTTTTCATTCTGCCAAAAGCTTGCCTGTGCTTTCATCTGTTCAGCCATTTTGTTAAAAGCATCTTCCTGGCTCTGCTGAAGCTCCTTTACAGTATTGGACTTGTTTTTACAAACATACTCTAGGTGCGATATCTGTGTGACGAGCATTTAAAAAGAAATTATTTTACTTCTCTAAACATTTTTTTACTTTATAGTGCATATCAGTTTAACCACAGACGATTCCAGAATAAAATCTAAACTGTAATTTCTTCAATATATTCATTAACACTAAGTAAAAGCCTTTCATGACAGATTATTTTCTTGAGTTGTGCAACAAAATGAACAAAAAAATTGATTCAGTTTTGCCATTGTTGTACCACGTTGCAGATATTTGTTGCTTTCTTTGTTGAAAATCTGAACTGGACACTTCTCTTGGTTTTTTATTTTTTTACACAAGCGCATTAGATCTTGTGTTGCTGAAGTACCAATCTAAGTATACCAGTCCCTTAGAAGTTTGCAAGAATTGCAAATAATATGTAAAAAACCAGTCCTGAATTTAATTTCTGTTTTAGTGGAAACCCAAGACATTCCAGATCCTATTAAGCATTAAAAGAATTTCAGGACATTTTAGCATACAGAAGTTGTTTTCAACAAGTACAAATGGATTGACTCTGTGGATAACTTCGGAGCTCCCAAGCAAACTAAATGGAGGAATGAATCCAGGTAACAATCTTTAAATACACACACCTACACTTTATTACTAGAGAGCATCAGCAAGCTACTTTTCAAGTAGGTCACACAGAAATGCAAGAGAAAAATTTTGTTGGCAATAACGCAGGTACAACACAAGTGACATACTGTTCAAAAGCTGGTAAATACATGAAAAGGGCCCTAGAGACCTCACAGTCAATATCAATAACCATACTAAATTAAAAAGCAAGAAACAATATGACACAACGTCCTCAAACACTGCCAATAATGTTCACTCCCACTCCCTTCTCTTCCATCCCCTTTCCTCCTTTACTTCAGAAGTAAAATAGAAAAGTACATCAAATGTTCGTAATCCAGATTTTATCCTACCCCCTTTAGTAAGGGGGTAGGTCCCACTGACTGCTGGGGTATTTGTTAAATAGTGGGCAGAGTTAAAACAATTCACTGTCATCAGCCCTGCATCTTACTCAGGCCAGAAGAGTGGTCTGTCCTAAAGACGAGAAATGTCAGAAGATTTTTCCCTTACTATGTCTCAAAAAAACGTCAGCACAGATAAGTTCTCGAGTTCCTGTACTAGTCTTAGAACTGACCTGATCAATGGAGCCAGAAAATGAACTGAAATCCTAAAGACTATCATATGTTAGTCTGTGGAGTCAGTTTATTTATTTAAAGGGAGGCCTTTTCTTTCCTAAAAGTGCAGGGGTTTCTGGAGAGAAAGGCCACATAAGCTTACTTACATCCCAAAAAGTACAGCTCCACCCTAGAGCAAATATTGACATGTTTTATAAAAGCAGGTATTTTCTATTTGTGTTTCTGAATACAATTCTATAATCCATGAGTTACAATTAAATGACAAAACACACTATCGTTCTTTCAAACAGTACTTCTGAATAATAAACATATAATTTAAAGATGATATTCCTGGAGTAAGTGCATTTTGTTTCAGTTTTATGGTAAAATAAAGACTTGCTTTATTAGTGTAAATGACTAAGTTCTTTGAATTGCTTCATCAGTAAGATTAATTTATTTTCTTTTAATTAGGTCCCTGTGGCTAATATTGGCTAGTACTATTAGCATGTCCTGCACTGAAAGTGGAGCTTAGAGACTTCATACAGACTTCAGTCACATTTACATGCCCACAGCAATGGCATCAAACTGAGTTGTAGACAAGCCATAATTAATGGTATTGAATTATTAACGTCCAAATTCTTTTTGAAATAAGATGAATGTCAGTCCTTTTTAATGATACTGCAATGTGGACAAATGTCACTGAATTTAATAGAGGTAGCTGGTGCCTAAGGACACTTACCTTCTCATTAGCCCTGTTGAGGTCTGAGATCAGGGCATCAACATTCTCCTGTAAGACTACACAAAGCTCAGGCCAAGAGAATCTATCTAGGATGCCTTCTGGTTGTTTTATAACCACACAGCCTGCTATCAAATGCTGGTATAAGCTATGAAGGAAGGTTAGTTTCTCCTGAAACAAAAAGAAAAATTACATGTTGTATCTGAACAGTGATATAGAATTGAGAGACATGCATCACATGGCCAGCAATATGAACTACACGCAAATGAAAAGAAGCCCACACAGTTCATTCTCAAACCTTTTTCAAAATTCGTCAATTGGTAATATTTGCACTCACACATATTGAAGTGAATGTAAGAAAACAGTATTTACAAAATTTGTCTATTTAGATATAATATATAAATAACTTATATAAATAGAGAATAGTCCTAATGTCATCACAACCACTATCTGATACAGATGAAAAATTCCATGCTATTAGTACATGCAATTTATTTATTTATGGTAAAACTTTCAGTTATATTCAAACTGTACCCACTTGCAACAACTGCAGAGCATGCAGAAAATTCTCTGATATACTTGGCAGCATAACACACCATTTATACAACTATCACTCTAAAGTCTTTTTAAAATTGTTTTTGTATGGATTATGTATGAGACTAAACGGCCACACAAAATAGACTTATATCTTCATCAGTTAAATTCCACAAGCCATGCCTCATTCATTTACACTGATTTTAGTCAGTAATATAATAAATTGATGCAAGTTATAAATAAACTTTAGCAACAATAGCATGCCATAGAAATTCCATCCTTAATGCTTTTAGTACATATATGCAACCTAGCAACTTTGATTAAAACAACAATAGCAAGCTATACCTCAAAAGTCACAAGAACAAAGTCTGTAAACCATTGTAAAGGTTCCCAATGTTTTCCAGGGGCCTTGGTTGAGGTTTTACGTTAAGAAATTACGGATGACTGAGATGAGAAACTGTTGTTTTCCTGAGTCCTTTCCATTACACTTAGGTGCATTTTCTCACAATTATTTCATGGTATTTTAGGCAGTTAAAAATAAATTGCAGTTTAGTTTAGTTTAACTTTGTTTCTAACAGATCTACAAATTCCCCAATGAAAATCCAGTGTGCCACCACCATTACATTTTTGTTTGAGCTGTGATAAAATGAGGATGATAATTATCCATTTGGCACGAGAAACAGGATTCCAAGACCCCAAATCAATTCACACATGTTGAATGCAACCACAGGGTTGTAGACATGCTGACTTTACAATATAGCCAGACTTCTAGTTTCCTTCACTTTAATCATTATCTGATGTGTGTAACAATTCCAGCTGCTTCATGTGGACCCCATTTAAATACCAGACTGGAAAAGAGGTGGAAAGAATGTTTCCTTTTTACTCAGTTGGCATCCACGTCCAAATTTGTGGAAGTAATGAGCTCAATATGCACAACAACTACAAGTATATCATTGCCATTGTTAGTACAGAACCACTTTATTGGGCGGAAAAAGCAACAAAATTAACATCTGTTAATACATGTAAGGAGAGAGATAATAGTTCTGAAATAAGACATTGTAGACTCATTCCCACATATAGCACATCACCATTAACTAGCAGATAAAAAGTAAGAATTTCTAGGTTTTGTGGCATGCATGGAAAACTACCTCAATTCCGTATTTGCTATCTATCAATTGCTATGTGGATCAGTAATTAACACATGATAATGACACTGTTACATGTTTCAATTGTAAAACATTTCTGTTAACTTTTAATTTAAAATAAATAAATAATTGTTCGTCAGGCGTAGCTTTTTAAATAAACTCCGCTTTTCCAAAAATCAAAATACTGGAATGATTAAGCTATTAGTTCTGACACAGAAGAAAGGAGAACCAGTATGTCCTGAGATCCTGTAGATATTAAACACATATTTCAAAATACGTATCTTAAAATCATATTTTAGGGATAAATCTGTTAAGACCAAGAGTAACCATCTGATGTATGTAAATGTATAAAGCTGAGATTAAATAAAGACTCTTTGACAGTCATCTTGTCTCTAGTAATACCTCCATATCCTTCTGGTAAACCCTGGTAAGCTTCTGGATTTCATTTTCAGATTCTGTGGCACGTAGTTGCTCTTTCTCCCAGCATTGCTGTACATCCTGTAGCTCCATTTTTAAAGTTTCTATTAAAGTCTCTCTGTCTGCACACTTAGCGTGTAGGTGGTTTAACTCTTTATTGGCATCAGCCATGGTATCCTGAGCTTCCTGTAAAACGGGAACGTAACAGAAAGGCTGGTATAGATTTTACTCTATAAAATGCTACCTTAGTCAAGTGCTCCTCACCCGAGGAAAGAAACAGCCATATAACCACATGCATTGGCTAGGTGGACTGTGTCTTTCAAAAGCAGAATTTCAAAACTGACAATAGGCATCTTCCATAGCCTGCAACTAGACAGCATTAGAAATCCATCTCTGACAGGTAAAGGCTCCATGATGCAGTGATCTTCACAGTCCCCTCTACCCCCACAAATGAGATGCAGAACACAGGGATGCAATTAATTCTCTGCAGAGTGCAAAGCTCTCAGAGCTATTGAAAAGATTCATTATTTTCTTAAGTGAATCCCTGATCTGTTATAGCTGAGTCTGCAAGCAACACAGCTGCTGTTGTCCATTGCATTCTTTATATGCAAGATAAAAAAAAGTGAGGACTCTCTTTGGAAGCTTGACCATGGGAAGTAAGTAATAATCAAAATTGGTCATAAATACCGTTATGTTACCAGCTCCAAAATATCACCAGGTAAACAAAGAACTTAATACACTATCCTTTTTGAGCCAAAATATTGTGCAGTTACACTGGATTCCCAGCATTGCTAAAGTTTGCAAAAGGTCAAAGTGAAAGCATTATTTATTTTTCATAAAATCATAGCTTCATAGACCATAGAATCATACAAAGGTTGCTACCAAATTAATCAGAAAATTACAAGTTTTATTCTTCTAAATAAAAACATTAAAATATTAAAGTAATTTTAAATTTCTAATACAAATTCTTTCAGACTAGATCTAGATTTTGATCATCTATACAATATTATTACCAAAAATTTAGAGATTGAAAACAGGCATATTGCATAAAAACCAGTTACCCCCTGTGTGCAGCAAGCTCAGTTTTTGCATGAAGAATACAAGTATCTATTGCAAAGGGTTGCAAAATTTTTAGGTCACTTAAAAAGGTGCTGTAACAGAAGCAGAAGTCCTAAATCTTCTGAACATAAATTAGTAAATGAAGTCCAGAACAGGCGACAGCACATCATGTGCAAGTATCCATTAATGTGAAAATTCAATAAATGTTACAGAAAAACACCGCATGAAAACATAAAGCAGCATATCCTCAGCAAAACAATCCAAAAAACACTGGGTTTACAGACATTCTATTTTGGCAGTAATACAATACACTGCTAGTTGGGAGATTTAAAACACAGCCTCAGGACTTGCTCACTCCCTTGACTATTGGTTTAACCAGACAGGACATTACAAAAGAGGTGTCAGCCAAAAACAGGAAAAAAATATTGTTCTGGAACTAAAGAAAAGAGTTCTCAAGTGTTTTTATCTCAGGTAGCTTTTACTTCAAGAAATTTTAGGCCACACACTTTACAGCTGTTAAAGACAACTTGATGCATCACATGCTTTGACCTTTCTGATAAACACAAACAAAAAAATAACAAATGGACATCTTTAATAAAATATACCTTCCTATGCACAGAGATAATTAAATTCTCTTTTTCTTTTATTGAGAAAAACTGTTTAAAAATACTGATACCAATTTCAATATGAAACAATACTTTGCAAATTTTTAAATGTATTTTAATTATTTCAGAAGTGCAATCATTGAAATTATGTACTTTATAGTGGTAACCAGAATAAAGCAGCACAGTTTCACACAAACTTGTAAGGTAAAATAGTTTTCTCAACAGAATACAATGACATAGAGACCCTACTCTGGTAAGAAAAGAAGATACCTGTAATCCAGAAAGATACCTTTTGCAGAACGTTCAAATTTTATGCTAAATTAATTAAATAATACCTTAAGGTCTTGTCTTAAAGCACACATTTTCTCTTCAGATATCTCAAGTTCTTCTGTCATCTTGTTACACAAAGCCTTCGTTTTCTCAAGCTGTGAAAAATATAGAAGTCAAACAGGTTTTCACAGAAAGGCTTCAATGACCTATTCAATATAATATAAAGGAAGAATTTTGTATATAAAAGCAAAAAACCAAATTTAATTTCAATTCCTTGAAGAGCTTTTGTAGTCCATACAATCTAAATAACATGCCATTACAAAAGCACTACATAACTCCTTTATAATGATTTAAAATAAAGGGTAGTGGCAGAATCCCAAACTGAGTCTACTCTTGCCTATCTCATTAACTATCAAAATATCTGACAAAAACACAGACTCTGAAATGCACTTGAAAGTGTAATAAATTCAGATAATGATCTGGGGAGTGGCTTGAGAAAACAAGTTTTCAAGTCAGTGGCCATTTGCAGAAATTGTCCAGCTGCAAGCTTGATTCTTTGCTGAGCACTGGATAGTACCCACATACTGTAAAAGGCAGCAATGTTTCAAAGAGGCACAGTGACTACGGTAGGGTTAAAAGCAACCATCTCAGAGGTTGCTTAATGTGTACTGAGGTACCATAATGTGCACTAGCTTCACTTTCCACTCTCAAAAAGGATAACAATGTACCAAAATAATCTGTATCTTTGTTTGTGTGATCATACTGCTAACACCTGACATTTAAAGAGCAACTCAGAAACAGAATACGCATTTTACAAAATTTATTAATTACTTTTTAAAATGTTTATTTTTATAAATTGATGTCAGGAAAACTGGAAGAACCCTTAGAAATAATTACAGTAAATTTAAAAATGCTACTGCAATATTTCCAGTCTTTTAATTGATTTACTAGTCTTTTCCCTCTCCCAAATATATTCTGGTGTCTGCACTATACAGAAAGTCAGAAACTAGTTATCTACAAAACCTGAAACACTTCTATACCTTTTAGTCACACAAACTAACTAGATCTTTTAATCTAATGTTTAACACAGTAAGTTCAAGATGACACATTACAAGTTTACCAGCATATTTCACACAAACATACAGGTGTACCAATACATTAATAAATTCATCAGTACATGGGATCTTGTTGAAAATATTTTTAAAAAGAGAACCACTAAAATTTGCTTACTGTTTTGTTGCTTACTAAAACTCTTCCTATTGTGTATTAAAACATCCTGGTTTTATTGCACAGTGTCCTTCATAGTCCCCTTGTGCATTATTGTATTATTAAAAAGTTTTATCATTAAACATATCTCACACATAAAAAGCCAAAAGCAGCATTCTCTGTGGGGGCAGGGGTAATCAAGAAGGACAGAGCACTGCCCTTTCTGTGCACCACGAAGGTGCTCAGTGATCTCTGGCTCCATATGACAACTTCAGGGTCAGTCACACACAGTCCTACTGGGAAGTCTTGTGGCAGGTCATCTGTTGGTCCTGCTCTGCTTGCGATTTATTTTCCTTGACAGTTCATTCTTCTTTCTGTCAGAACACTCTCTTTGCTTTCTTAGAAGCCACCCCCTTGGTCTCCCCACTGCTGTCTCTGGCACAGTTTCACAACAAAGCACATCACTAAGCCAAAGCCTGCTGAGTCGACTTTTCAACTGTGCTGCCTATCACGTGATGCTCCTCCTCCCAAATAACAATTCGCTGTGGGTAATATGTTCCTAGTTACTCTTCAGCTTCCAGACTTGGGTCTCAGAAGAGTTTCATAATGACTATACACATCAGTTCTCTTATCTCACTGGGAGAGACTTAACAGTGCTTGCTGTTTAAAAAGTATAATTGTTTCCATGGTCACTTATTTTTGTGCCCCTTGAACAAACTCACAGGTCTTGTGGGAGACCATTCTTTTCCCAATAAAAGGGGCAAAGCTGATATACTTTTCTTTTCTTTTTTTGACTTTTTAATTTTTTAACATGTTGACAGACTTGTTAGACTATGCATTTGTCAAAACAAAAGACAAACCTAGAAATGAAATAAAGTGCTGGCATTTTTACAATCTCATCACACCTTCCCTTTCTGTATTTGCCAACTTTATTCAAAGACTAATAACAAGTTTCTACAAAAAGTTTTAATGGTGCAGTTAACTTCCTTCTACTGCCTTTAAAGCCACAAATTAATAAAATATTTACACCCAAGAGAAGTAATTTAATCAGACTAGCAAAACACACAAAAAAATAAATGCAAAACTGTAACTTCTCAGTCAGTGATATAAAAGGACAGTAGGACTGCATGGAAAATATCTGATTTTTTTTCAAGGGTAAGATTCCCAAAATTGAGTATTTCCATTATTTTCTTAGTTAACTTAAAGACAGCATTCTAACAGTCCTATTTTAATTGAAATGACTGCAAAATAGCTCCCAAAGAGATTCCATTGAAAACACACTCTCCTCAGAAAATTATACCAGTTTTAATAGTGCAGGGGAGTATGATCATTTACATAACAGATAGCAAAGACTACTGAGGCTCAACCATTGTGTTTTTAGGAACACTGCAGTATATGCTGCCACACTCATAGATCATTATCTTTTCACTAAAATCCTATATATCAATAGCTTGTTATCCTAAATGTTTTTTGAAAATAAGCCCAAAAGGTGGAACAAGAAAACCAAATTAAACTAGAAAGATAAAAAACTCTTCTCCCTGTCCCCACAAACAGAAGTGAAACTTCACTGTAGGGCAAGCTTAAAGAAATAGTAGCGACAGAGATTTTTTTCTTTGGGAATACTTGAAGCTGTCAACTCAACATTCCCACTCTTCTGCCTTTTTTTACAAGCAAAGCGTATGTACTGCTGCAGGCCAAATGCAATACATATAGAGCCAAACATTGCAAGTGTTACCTCATTAGACGTATCTTCCAGCTTGTTCTGGTAAGCTGTCAAGGTACACCTCAAAGTCTCAACGACAGAGCAGCTCAGAGGTTTATCTTTGTCCTCACAAGTGCCTGAAGGAAAACACAGAATGAAAATTAAGCCTTAGAGCCACAGAGAGAAAACTACTCACCCTGGTTGCGACGTGTTAGAATTAGTTAGGGCTTCAGTGACAATAGAGAACACTGAAGAGCAGCCTTGTTTGCCATGAGAGATACAGTTGTGTGGCCACACTTTCACAGCAAATATAGCTGAAAGACACTTGTATAAAAGCTTTAATACAAGACACAGAACTGTAAATTCTGGATTACATTTATACCTAATGCATTTGGTATGCAGTCTCACATATTATTTCTACTGTGGTCAAGCCTGTGTCATTCAGTCAGACAAGCCAACTACGAAACCACACAATTATATCCTTTGAAAAACATGTTGTCTGAAAGCTAAGAATGTTACACTTTTCCTGACATTATTTTGCTGTTGTGACTAAGCATGCATATAATAATGCAGTACTTCATTTACTTAAAGCCTTACCGAGCCAAAGATCACATGATTACGTTATGCTTGGAGAGGACTTAAAAACATTTCAAATTATCTTGAATTTCATTCTAAAGGAAATGACAAAAAAAATATTATCTGTCTGCAGAGTCCTACATACCGGTTCAATTATAAATCTGATATATCCATTCTATACACACACTAAACTTATTTATTAAAGCTTTAGATTGAGACTTCTGATCTTGTGGCCTTAATTGGGGATATATGAACAAGTCTGACCATTCCAAAGTGCATAGAACAATGTGCCAAGAGAGCAAAACAACACTGCATTGATCGAGAGGTCACAAGATGTCAGCTGATACTCAGTTTCCAAGAACAAACTCTTCTTTTTTTTCCTGGTGTTATACCACAATACCAGGTTATTGACAGATCATTCTTCTCAGCATTATTTATATTCCTAAGAAGCATTTATCATTTACTTTGTAACAAATTATAGTATCTACTTTTCCACAAGTTTTAACCTGTTCTATAAGCAAAACTATCTGTACCAACTATAAGAGAAGCCTTATTTTGCAAAAGCGAAAATATCTGTAGCATTTTAAATCCACAAAGGCTAAACCATCATAACTCCCATCACAACTAGACAATGATACAGGTGTTTATCAGCAGTGTCATTAAGCAATTTACACCGAGCAGATCATAAAGTCAAATCAGATACTGAAGTCTGAGCCTTTTCTTTGGCTCTCCATGAAACTTTACCAGCTAGAGGAGGTACACTTACATACTTGTGGGGTATTTTTAAAGAATTTTGTAATGAGTGTTATCTAGTAAAAACAATATTCTACTAAGGCATTGTATAAAAATGATGAGATTTCTCCTGTAGGCTACACAGAATTTATCAATAGAACTCAGTGGAAAACTGACTTAAGTGCAGAAGTCAGAAAGCATTGCCAACTACCATCCAGAAAATTCTTTCAATTACGTCTCTCCCAATTTTTGATAATACCAGAAAGCATAAAGTGCTATTCAGGCTGAACTGGGTGTTAGAGTCAAAGTCCCACCTAGTCAAAGCAGCACTTATTTGCAAGATTGCTTTCAGTAATAGGAGCAAGATCCGCTCTACAGCATGCACATCCCAGTGACAGACCCCTGCTCTGCGCTATCAGCCACTCCACCTACTTAACACAGTTTCTAAAAGTTTATAGAGTCTAGGAAAAGCAAGATTTTCTTAATGACACTCCAGAGACCTGTGATTCCTAGCGCTATCCCAAATAACAATGCTACTCTTAAAACCAATCTAAGAATTCATAAAATCTGACATTTTTAGAGAAGCTAAGATTTCATATTGAAGAAAGTCACAAGTGTCACCTTACTATAATTTTTATCACTTAACTGCAGCTATAGCTATGCACAGAGTTGCAATCCAGTCTTCTCAATTACAAGACCAACCTTTCACTACTACCCATTGTAGGAACATTCTGCATTGATCTTGTTGCACAAAAAATAAACACTATTTTTTCATACTTGTAGCTCTAGAGAAGTGGTAACACACAATTCTCAGTCAGTTTAAAATAATACCTACTAAGTCAATGTAAGAGTTAATCTTCCATAGTTTTTGTCAAGCTGTCTAAATAATGTATTTTCATTTTTCAAGTCCCAACCAGCAACGGTGTCATTAACATCACGTTTGCCAAAATTAGAATTTTGTCAGTAAACTTTCCATGCTGTCATTCTTTGTCTTTGCTGCAACCCTATTTCTAGGCCGCTCAATCTGCCAGTAGAAACACCAGATTCGGCCTACCTGCATTAGCTGAAAACAAGTCTACGGTGTTAATGCTGACCAAATGTTGTCTGTCTTCATACAACTGCACAGGAGACATGCAATGTAATCCAAAGCACTGTGTTGTAGCAGAAGCACCATGTCAGCAACAAGATTAAAAACCCAACCCAGTACTTGAAGTGTACGCCCAGTATTGCCCAAGAGTTTGAGGGAAGAATTTTGGGAAAATGCCAAGTTCCATAGGAGTCTAACAGAAGTATACAAGTGAATAAACTCTGAAACCTGCTGTTTCAGACTTTCTGCTAGCTGTACTGGGCGAGGGTAGGAGAGAGTTAATTTTCTTCATAGCAGCTCATGTGGTGCTGTGTTTCGGACTTTTGACTAAAACAGTACTGGTGGCCTGTATTAAATGGTGATGCTAACTCAAAGCAGCTAACGCTCTCAGAACTCTCATTTCACTTTTTTTTTCAGATTACTACAACCACAGTTACTTTTTCTCCTGAAGACAAACATCCCTAAGAACATACCCTATTGCTGAATAACTGCAAAATATGATAAACTGAAAAGATACAAAGTGAAATCATGCAAATAGATCAATAAGAATAACAACGCTGTGGAAAATTTAGAGGGGCCACTAGAAAAGGAGAAGACATGGATTTATGCTTATTATTTTGACATGCATGAAGGAAAAAAGAAGCTTTTCAAAACTATTTAGGTTTTAATCTGTACTGAGTTTGCATGGGCTGGTTTTTAGTAGTGGGGGCGCTTCAGGGGTGGCTTCTGTGAGAAGCTGCTGGAAGCTTCTACGCTTTCCAGCAGAGCCAATCCCTGGTGGCTCCAAAGATGGACCCATCGCTGACCAAGGCTGGGCCAACTAGAAATGGTGGCAATGCCTCTGTGATAACAGATTTAAGAAGAAATCAAAACAAATGTTGTGCTGTGGTTTTAATTGTGACTACAGAGGAGCAGAAGTGAGAACAAGTGAGAGGAACAACTCTGCAGACACCAAGTGGAGAAGGAAGGACAGGAGGTGCTCCAGGCACCAGAGCTGAGGTTCCCCTGCAGCCCATGGTGCAGCCCATGGTGAGGCAGCTGTGCCCCTGCAGCCCATGGAGGATCACAGGGAAGCAGAGATGCACCTGCAGCCTGTGGGGGAGACCCACAGCAGAGCCGGGGATGCCTGAGAGGAGGCTGTGACACTGTAAAAGGCCTATGGAGAGAGGAGCCCTGCTTCCAGGCTGGAGCAGCCTGTCCTTGAAGGACTGCACCCCATGGAAGAGTGACCTATGCTGCAGCAGTTTTGGGAGGACTGTGTGTGAACAGGACGGACTCACATTGCAACAGGTCACAGAGAGCTGTTGCTCATGAGATGGAGACACATTGGAGAAATTCTCAGTGAACTGTTTCCCATGGGAGGCACCCTACAGTGCAACAGGGGAAGGACTCCTCTCCCTGAGCAGCAGGAGAAGCCACGGGTGATGAACTGACTGTAACCCCCATTCCCTGTCTCCTTGTGCTGATGGGGTAGGAGGTAGAGCTGGAAGGAGGGAGGGGTGGGGGGAAGGTGTTTTTTTACGGGTTTATTTTGCTCCTCTTTATCTTGTTCTGATTAGTTAGTAGTAAGTTCACTTCATATCTCCTGGTCTTTACCATAAAATTGTCTCTCCTCTGTCCAGCTCCAAAGAGGAGTGAGTGAGAAGCTTTCATGGGTGCCTGGCATTGGCCCAGCATCAATCTATGACATACTCTTAAAAATACAGTATCATCTTCTCTTTACTGTATAGCCTAATAATCACAGCCTAATCAGCAATTGAATTAAGGGGCTGGATCTTTTGTGTTGGATCTTTAATACTGACAGACCTTTAAGTAGATCTTTCAACCTCTTGAGTTCAATGTTGACCACAAGAACCAGAAAGACTTCCCCATCAGCTGCAGCTCATGTAGCCCCTCATTTAGTAATTAGACTACAAAGATTTATTTAAGATTTTTACTTTTATTGACACCTAGGCATTCCCATTTCAAATATTATGACAATAATTTTTTTTAAAATTTAAATAAATACTTAGATACAAAAATTTGTAAATTCACCAGAGTAATAATATAACAACACAAAAGCATTAAAAATTAAGTTTCAAACTTAAAAGCATAGAAAATATGTAGAACAAATGTCTTAGTCAATGTCTATTTTCATATTAAAAGACTAATTGACTGTAAAGACTCAGTCAATCCGCTGCAAAACTAAATTCTACTGTCTGCCTCAAGAGCCTCTTCAGACGTGCTAAAGCTTGAACAAAAAAAATCTCTTTAATTTTTTTAATGTTTACCTCAAACAAAGAAAATTAATACTGAAGGTACTGTTATTGAATTTCTAGTATTAGAGAAACAAGTCAAAGCTGTTCTCAGCAAGGTTTACCATCCAAAAGACAATTGCTGCTTTGGAAACAGCACTTTGGCAGCAGCATCCAGCTCCCCCCAGAGTTACTTAAGTCTCTCTGAGCATGTGGAACTTCACAAAACTGTGAAAAACATACAGTCTTAAAGACCTTTTCAACTGTAAACCTACAGATATTATCATGGTAATTACATTTATAATTACAGAATAAAACTGATACCAGTTCCAAACAAAAAAGCATATAGCCTATGCAAGGAAATCAATGCATCACAGAGTCAAAGCTCACCTTCTAAGGACAAGAGAAATCACAAGAAGCTGTTTATTGAAATTTAGCAGCACCAGGCCCTAAAAAATAATCTTGTGAAGATACAAAAAAAATGTATCTTCATTTAAAAGTATTTTTATCAACCTATTTATGTCTGTCATAAAAATATATCTAAAAAGTGTAAAAACATGTCATGATACACATAAAGTAAACCCATTTGCTCTGTAATCCACATTTTACTTGTTTTCTTACAGTGAACATTCACTGTAAAGCGGAAGCACCTTGTATCTAGGATGTAATTTTTCTAACAGGAATTACAGTTTTAAATTAAGATTTTTAAAAGTGTTCAGTTTTCAGCTTTAAAAAAATCAGTAGGTTGATGTTAAAGTTCAGCTTGTTTATGTTAGCCACAATTTCAAATGGCTAACCAGGTAATAATTTAAGTCTGATGCAATAATTGCATATAAAGCCAGATAGCAGAGTGACAATTAATTTTAATGAAAGCAGAGAAATATTTGTTCTGTAGCAGATTAAATGAATGCAACATAGTACTGGTCCACAATCAACTGTAAAAAGTATTGTGTTGCATCATGTGTCCTACACAACCTTTTTGAATATATGACCTTTAAGTTGCTGAAGGTTGCCTCAGAATTTGGCTCAGTTCAGGCAAAACATCTGTTCCCTTTGCAGGTATACTGTAAGGACTTTTTTCTCAGTTGGATTTAGAGCACAGCAAGTGAGCCCTTTTCTGACCGATCATATACACCCCAGCATTTGTAAATCAAGCTCTGGGCTGACAACAGCAGGTCCACAATCCGTCACCCTTTCTCAGCTAGCAAGGCCATTTGACTGCTGTGAGAACTGCTCTTATCATGTCATCAAATCAAAGCATGTTGAGAAGAGGGAATGCAAGAGGCATCTGCAGAATTCCCACAATGTAGTGACTTTGGAACATTGACAGATGCATCTGTCATTTTATACCTTCAACTAACCTGCTGTCCGCTGGCCTGACATAGCAAAGCTGTCCAAGAGTAACTCCAGCTCTCTCATGTTGTTTTCATACGTCTCTGTTAGAAAGACCTGGTGTTTCTTGGCCTTTATTTGACAGGAGGAACAGACAAGACAAGAGGGGGTGGGGAGAGAACACATTAAAATAAGTAAACAGAAGAAATACACATCACAATGATATACTTGCTTCTCTTTAAATTTAAAATTCTGCTATATTTCTTTTTATGTCTTTTCTTGAGCCAAGAGATCTAATATGACGTAACAAATAAGTAATTCAGCACCCTGTAATGCACAACATTAAAACTAAAGGATTTCAAAAGCAAAACAAAAGATGGCTATACAAAATCTTAGTCTTCATCATCTTCTGCTTTAGAACTATCTGAATGGAGATTAAATTCTGTCCATCTATGCAAGCAGTGAAATCTATTGTTACACCCTACAAGGGCATCCAGAAAGACACCTAACTACTGGCAGACAGGCTAGAAATCCATGATTTGGCACTCAGTCAAATCCCACACCTATTCTCATTGCAAACCTGCCTACTTCGATTGTTAATATCTTTCATGCTAGATAGGGATTTCTTCAACATCAAAAACTCATCCTTATGCATGGAACATAAAGCTACAGAGTTCTTCAGCCCCTATCACTGAATTTTCTTAGAGAAAGCTGTTCACTGAGTGCAGTCTATTGTTCAAATCAAGACACCAAATTTTTTGAGGTCAGAGGAGTTCTACCACTGATTTTTAGAATAGAAAGTCTACACCAAATCATTCCTTCAATTTCTATCTGATACTATAACTTGCAGTTTGCAAACACGTGCATCCATAATTCCAGATAAGACCAAGGTCCTTGTGGGCATATGTATTTTTGACTTAAGGAAATGTACGGTTTAAGCTGCTGACTGACAAAAAGTAATATACCTCAGCAATTTAGAAACCCAAAAAGTAGCAAAAATAAATGAAAATCAGCCACTCCTACCCCCCCACCACGACTCAAGAGGAAACTAGATTTAAATAACTTCACAATTCTCTTATGACAAAGGTTATGGTCAAAGATGTCTCATGACTTTTAATTGCTCCATTTATTTCCATTCTGAATTCTAACACCTATTTGCGTAATTTCTATTTCTGCTTGGTAATGGAAAGTTAACCTTTTTTATTGGGCAAAATTCTACAGTTTTCTATCATATCTAGAAACTGCTGCTTTAGTTATGCTTCACTGCATGCCAAAGAACCCAGGCAATTTCTTATGTGTGGGAAACGTCCTCCCCAGGAAAACTGCTACATACTGGTAGCATATAACTGTCAGGATAAAAAAACAAGAAATGCATTTAATTCTCTGCAGTGTTCTTCACTATTCAGTTTAAATATTTCATAAATTTTCTTTACTCTTTCAATTTTAATTATATGTACTGTACATCAACTAATATATTATTCATATGTGTATTTCAGTGTTAGGTCCCCTGTAGCATTTACACGCCTTTCCTTGTGTGAGAGTTTGCACTACACTTCATAAAGAATTTCCAAATAACTTCTATATATTGAAAAATAACCAAGGTTTAATTCCTACTCCATAAAATTATCTATATAAATAGAACTTGTAAATGTTGATACTCAGTAAAAATATTTTACTGGATGCAAGCACATTAAAGTAATTTACTCTCATGTACTGACATCATCTCAAAGACCTCACAAATTAAAAATAAGAAAATATAACAATATGAAAATATCACAATAAAATAAATACTCTTTTTACATAAAATACTCCAGCACAAAAAAGGGGAGACTAAATCTTCCCACAAAAACATTTTCCTATGGAAAAGTCAAATGTGAGAATTTTTTTCAGTCTTCTCATCCAATTTTTCCATTTTGCTTAGTTAGTTTACAATAATTTAGTCAGTGTGTTCCAGTCTATTCAGCCTTCACCACTTCTTTATGCTTTATTTGCTAACTGCATCTGCACTTCCTAAGTCAATTTTAGTCGCTCTTTCAACAGCAATAAAGATCAAAAGGAAATTACTTAGACTAGCCAGTCTCTCTACACTTGAACTGCAAAATATTTAGTATCTTTTCTTTCTAACTTCTATTTTCAACCACTGTCCCCACTATCAGAAACTGAAGGAAAAAACACAATAAATTACGCTGCTGAAAATCCAGGCACAGGTTAAGAGTCCAAAAGGATCTATTATTGATCTGATTTCTTATGTCTCACTGACAGGTATCTAATAAGAATGTATACGGTCATAAAATCATGAATTTAAGCTGACAGGACCTGTGGAGGTCATACAGTCCCAGTCCCCACTCAGAGCTCAGTATGGTCAAAGTCAGGTTAGATTGCTCTGAACCTTGTTTAGTCAAGTTTTGAGTATCCTCAAAGATGACATTTCAACAAACCCTTCAGGCAACCTGTTCCAATATCTCACAATCCACATTGTGAAGTTTTTTGTTTTGCCCTTACAGGTAATTAAAACTTTCCTGTTTTCTCTTATACTTATAATGCACAGATCTAAGCAGAGCATAGCTCCATCTTCTCCACAAGCACCCACTTGATAGTTTACAGGAGTAGTTATTATCTCCTTAGTTTTCTTCAGTCTGAACAAACACAGGGAGTATGCAAAACACTTTGAAATGGAAAACGGAGTGCACAAACACAATCAATTGCAGCTGACGGATACAACTGCTCCAGGAGATGAGATTACAATCCTTCTCAACACCTCCATCCATCAAAGTGTTTTACCATTCCTGTAGAACTACTGGAGAAGTACAGGTGTAACTGTTTCCTAGATTTTTCAAAAGAGAAATCAGGTGACAAAATTGCTAAAGCCTTTACATAAAGACAGTTTGCTTCACAGACAACATTAGTAGAAACAGGTGGAAGAATATTTGTAAAGTAAGTCTTCTGCTGACTTTGCTTGATTTCTGGTACACCAGAATGGACCATTCTTGACTTAGACAGTGATCCTTGAACACAACCTTGAAAATCAAAGGCATGGTCTGTATGGATATGCAGGGAACTCTTGACTAAAGTATTATTAGGAAGCATAAAGAAGGTTGTACAGACATAATAAACTTGGAAAAATACAGAGGCATTGTTAAAGCCTAGAGGGATATGCTTAGGAAAGCCAAAATCCACCTAAAGCTGAATCTGGTATGGGATGTGAAGAGCAACAGAAAAAGAGTTCTGAAGTACATCACCTGCAAAATAGGTAAAATGTGGGCCCATTACTAGTGGGGCAGTGATCTGGTGACTAGGACAGAGAAAAAACCTTCTCATTGCTTTTTTTGCCTCAGTTTCCACTGGAATAACCTGCTCTTGGGAATGCCAGGTCCCTGAGATCAGTGAAATTTCCATGTACATTGGAGAACTTAAAATTCTCAAAATATACTAGAGGTGTTTCCCACACTCCCCAAAGACAATTCCCTTCTTCACCATATATTCCACACCAAAGATTAAAAACCTAATACCATGGGAGAAAAACCATAAAATCCAGAACATATGCTGGATTTTAGTATATAAAATGCTTCCTTGAAACAAACTTCATATCCTTAAAAAAGGCTCTTATTATCATAAAAACAACTCTTGAGGACAAAATCCTTTTAGCAGAAAATGTGCTTGGCATTGTTTTTATTTAATCACCAATTTCAAAACACAATTGAACTTTTAAAGAAATTAAAGAGAAGCCAAGAATTTTTCATTAAAAATACTGTAGACCCCAATGAGGAGAAAATCTTTTTTTCAAATAGTTTGTTTACCTATCTGTAAGGATAACCTGAACAATCTGGAAAACAAACTGCCTATAAAATTCTTCCACTCACTGTCAGGCTTGTATTAATCTTCTGGAAGGGTATTCTCATTTATCTGGACAAGTTCCTACTACCTTGGTTGTAGACATATTTTCCTTAACTACCAGTATTTGATTTTTGTTCCTGTTCCCATACAGAAATTATGTTCCATTGTTTTTTCAGCATTTTGCAAAAGCCATGGTTGACTAAAATAAATGTAAACTCTACGCACAGTTGTAGGACAGCCTAAAGAACCTGATGCTGCATCTGTATCTCAAGTTCAGTAACTTTTAAAAAAGAAACATGTGGGCAGGAGTTTGAGCACTTACCTTAACAAAACCACTGCAGAGAGTTAGGGTCCAGCTGTACAATGAACTGCCATAATTCCTGAGGAACTTTCTCTACTGTGTTTACAGTTACAAGGGGTTCCTGGGGGGGCTCTCTTGCACATGGACTAATCACCCAATTAATCTGCAGTACAAATTCCAACGGGTAATGGCAGAGTAAGAACCAAATCCAGAGGTATCCACATAGCCACCAAGGAGCAGCATATTCAGATACTTCTTGAAAAGTGCTTATGTAAATTCTTTACAGAAGTAACAGAATGTTTACCAGATATGACCTTGGGGGCATCAAATCAAACCATTTACAGAAATACCAAAGACTGCTCTATAGTTCACAAAACACAGGTTTTACTCAAGTGATGCTCCATAAAGCAGAAAAGTTGCACAAATTTTTAAGCAACCAGGCATAAATTGTATTATAAAAAACAAAACAAAACAAAACCCTCACTGACAAACTCTCTCATTGGGCTACTATTTATTTTTGCTCAAGTTATCAATTATTGAATACTTCTTTTATTTTCTTATATTAGCTGGAATATTCAAAAGTCTATAGAAGGGTCTGGCCACATGTAAATTAAATACAGTCTCTCAAGAAATTTAGTATCTCAGTCTTAGAAATTAATCAAAATGCTCAAGTTTTATTGGAACCACTCTTGTCCCATAAAAAGAGATTTGTAACAATTTTTGGTGGGGGAGAATGTTATGAAGTATCTCTTTGGGTTTTGGAGTTTATTTTTTTTTTAAGTCAGAGAAAATTTTCTGAGAACTGCAACTTTAAGTTTTAGATGCCTGTCTTCCAACACTAGGACATCACAGCTTGAGTGACTTCTGCACTTCCTGGATAAATTACAAAATTGGTTTGTTTGCAGAAGATCATTAAAGCATATGCTTCAAATTAACTAGTCTTCTTGAATTAGGACAATAACAGAAGTAACATCTGAGAAGAGACACTCCTCCCCTATGTTAAAGCAAGAAAAAAAATCAAAGCAAAACAGCACTTAACAATCATTAGCACAAAATTAATCAAGAGTGTGTATCAGGGTTGGGATTTTTTTTTCTAACTGAAAGAAACTGTCCCCATTAAATCACCTAGATGACATTTACGTATTTGTCATTGTGTACCAGTACCACAGAAGCTGTAGAACAGAATCATAATCCTCAGGGTGCTCCATTGTCTGTTCAGTCAATACCTAAGCCACTTCTGTTAAAGAACAATGCTTAATGTGTACGTCCTGGAACTAGATCCTCAAACACTTCCGTTCTGACATTCAGTGTACGATAACCTGCAAGGCTTTTATGGACAGCTGAGATGCAAACAGAGCATGACTGCAGGCACGGCTCTAAGAGAACAATTTACATGTCATGGGGGAAAAGACAGGCTGTGTGCAATCTATTACACAACTTATATACAAATTATGCTAGTTCTGATAGAATCTATTAAAAGGGGTGGAAAAGAATACACGTCTTCCAAATTAAAGGAATTTATACTAAAAGAAAATATTTCAATTACTTCACTTTCCTAATGCATTCAGGTGAACTGGCAAGTTCCCCAAATTTCAATTTGCATTTCTCATAAAATAAAGGTTTAACATCTCTTGCTTGTCCCATACTAAGATCATCCACTACGAAGTACTAGAAATGTAAATATCCTGAGTAACTTAAAACTCCTAAAGACACTTCTTACTCTTTCCATGGGGTAGGAATATAGCTGGGGCTGTTTCAATTTAAACCAAGTGTTAAATTACAATGGCCGTTCTTCTAAATTCCTATTCTTGAAACTAAAAATTTCTAGAAACCCTAGCTAGAAATAATGACAAGCTTGAGACCAACTTCCTCAAGTAAACATAATATAAATATTGAGAGCTTTCTCATACTGAGCATTCATAAGCAGTTTTTTTTGATAGCAACAGACCCTATCACATTTGACCCATGCAAGTTTCTGGCAAACTTCTGCCACATGGTGATATTTAAAATTGCAAACAGAATAACTACTTTACTGTACATTCAACTGATCCATTAAGGAGAAAAAAAGAACTTTTTCTATAAAGTTTCAAAATAATGTACTTTATGTATCTTACAAATATTTTACAAACAAAAACATTAACTTGCATGTTAACAGTACTGTGAGAAACCAACCTTAGATAACCAAAGTGAAGTGGAAAAGTCATATTCAGGGTGTCTAATAATAGTGCAAAATAAAAGTAATTAACAGATCAAGAAAGCAGGAGGTGGAAATAAAGGGAAGAGGACACACTGACAATTTCACACAATTTTAGTGTAAGTAAAAGGAAGCCTAATAACAGTATATTGAAAGTTATTTATACTTAGTTTCTGCTATAGCCTTCTGCTTTTTGATTTTGGGAAGAAAAATAAAAAAGCTGTCTCTACTAAGTAAACAAGACCACACACAGGCACTCCTGCTTCCCAAACAAATACGAAAGTCTTCAGGAAAAATACAAAGCCATCCAAGGTGATAAAAATCTAATCCCACAGGGGACCACTAATACAACTCTTCAGAAAATGAGTATTTTTATTACCTGTGCAAGACAGTCATGTGGTTTGAAATCATTCCAGTAAAACAATTAAAACAACCTGCTATATGAATAAGAGAGTTCTTTCAAATGGGGCAATCTATTTGGTTTTGCATGTCAGTAGCACAATGTTCATTTTGAGTACACCATTTAATACTGTTGCCATTACCAAAAAACTTTAAGCATGAATAGAATTTGGTGCCATGTTCTTGTCACGTATAACATACATTTTATTAAGAAATTTTTCTTTGTATTCCTTTTGTGCCTGATAAAATGATTTTTTCAGGTTGACTAAGGTAGCAAATGTCTTTGAATACTTTGGTTCTAGCATTGAAGAAACTGTGTCCTTCCAAAAGAAAACGAGCTTTTTAATTTTATTTTTCTTCAATTCATTAATTACCAATCTACCTATGATGTGGATAACACTAAGAAAATGTATGGAATAACTCCATCAGCTGAAGATGATGGAGATAACTCCACCAGCAAATCTGAAGACACTCTGATGCAGATCTCTACTCCTATATACTGAATAGCACAATGCCTGTCAACAGCAGGGAAGAGATCATGGTCATCTCCTACACTCCAAGGAAGGTCCAAGAGAAAGCAAGAATGGAAATTTACAAACTTAGAAAAAAATTTGGCTAAGTATAGACATACTGAAAATGCTACTACTCAATTAAAGAGAGAAGGTTTTCTAGATCATAGAATAGCTTGGTTCGGAAGGAACCTTAAAGTTCATCTAGTTTTAATGCTAGACCAGGTTGCTCAGAGCCCCATCCAATCCCAGCCTTGAACTCTTCCAAGAATAGAGCATCCACAACTTCTCTGTAATGAAAACAACCTGCTCCAGCGCCTCACCACTCCCACAATCAAGAATTTTTCCTAATATCTGGTATAAACTTTCTTTCAGGTTGGAGTCATTCCCCTTGTCCTGTTACTATCTACCCTTCTGGAAAGTCTCTATACATCTTTCTTTGTAAGCTCCTTTCAGACACTGGAAGCTCACAAGTAGGCCACCCCAAAGCCTTCTCTTCTCCAGCCTGAACAATCTCAAGTCTCTCAGTCTTTCCTCATAACAGAGCTGCTCCATCCCTGAGATAACTTGGTGGCCTCCTCTGGACTCTCCCCAACAGGTCCATGTCCTTCCTATGCTGGGACCCCAGAGCTGATGCAGCACTGCAGGTGGGGTCTCACCTGCAGAGCAGATCAGAGGGGCAGAATCCTCTCCCTGGCCCTGCTGCCCACCCTGCTTTGGATGCAGCCCAGGACACATTTGGCTTTTTGGGCCGCCAGTGCATATTGCTGGGTCATGTCCAGCCTCTCATCCCCCAGAATCCCCATGTCCTTCTGGATCTGCTCATCCCACAGTCTGTGTTGACACTGGGGGTTGCCCCAACCCAGGTGCAGCACGTTGCACTTGGTCTTGGTGAACAACATGAGATTTTCATGGGCCTGCTTCTCAAGCTTGTCCAGGTCTTTCTGTGTGGCATCCCATTCTTCAGATACGTTAACTGCATCACTCAGCTTGGTGTCATCTGCAAATTTGCTGAGGGTGCACTCCCATCCCTTCATCTGCATCATTAATGAAGATATCCTAAGCTTTTTGCTTTAACCCTCCTGCTATTAAAGAGGATGGAAAAATTGATATTCAAAGTTGGGGTGGGTAGAGACAGTCGGAAGGCACCAATTGGTCATATAAAAAGAAAAATACTTCAGAAAATAATCCCTTAAAGACATCCAATATGACAAATGCACATCAAACAAAACAAAAAAACCCAGTCAACTAAAAGGTTTGTCACATTCAAAGATGACATTTTCAAACAATTTTTGCAATCAAATGCTTGCACTAAAACCATTATGTGAACAGAAATAAGGAAGTCGACAATGGTAACTAATCAAGCTTGAGGAAAAAAAGCTTGGATAGGAAGATAGAACATTCTTCACACAAAGTCATAGTCCTTATCTACAAATTGCCTGCTTCGTTAGGAATGCAAAGGCTGGTTACTCTTGACTCATAGCCATACTTTTGAAAGAACTGTTTTCTGCAAATAACTCCTCAATTAAATATTTGGTGTATCACTTAAAATGCATTTTGGAATTAGCTTCTCCAGTATCTTATCTATATTTATGCTTGTTTCACAAAACAAAGTAATATAAATAAAAATAAAAATCAGAGTAATGCAAATTCAGATTTATTCCACAGCTCAACACAGCAAATGCAGATTATGTTCAGAGTATATTTAAAAACCTAAACAATGAGTGCCACAGGTTTTTTGTCTTACCATTGCAAGTTCCCTCTGTAATTCTCTGCAGCTTTTTTCAGCATTCTCTAGTCTCGCAGAGAAGTCTGTAATTACTTTCTTCTTTTCCTCAATCACTTCTTTCATTTGATTGTTTGAGGAGAAACACTCTCTTTCTAATCTGGAAAGTTTCAACATTAGAATATTTTTATCAAAAATACTTACATCAAGTATTCTACATTTTTTTAAAAGATAATCTATGGGTATCACATCATGTTAGCACATCATATGACTTATGAAGCTACTTGCCTTATTTTTTTTTAAGTCAAGACACTTCTTTTAAGAAAAGCTTTTCATTTATGGCTATGTTTTTTTCAATTACAAAGGCTTGTGTTAGACTTCCAGTCATAAATTAATTTCATCATTTGGATATGGAGTCCAGATTACATTTAATAAACAAAGTCATCATGTTTTAATTGACACGTTAGTTCTCTTCAGAAAGATATCGCATCTTGCATCATCAACGCTGATTTAAATACAAAGCTTGCTCCTCGAGTTTCCATGTACCTGCCTATATTCTTACCCCGGTTCTGGCCAGAACACGGTTAATTTTTGCAGTAGCCAGGATTGAGCATGGCTGGGACTCAGAGGTTATTCTATACCACAGCATGCCATTTTCTGGGGACTGAGGAAGAGCTCCCTTGTGGGGAGCATGGCAGAGGGACTGGGTATGATTGGGGATTTCCACAGTGAGCACTCACAGGAGGATCAATCACTTTTTTTCCCTTGTACACTCTATCATTAGTATTGTTGCTGCTACAGTTTGTGGTCTTATTTCATCATTGTGTCCAGTAAACTATGCTTATCTCAACCCACGATCTTTGTTTTTTGTGACTCCAATTCTCCTCTCCAGCCCGTCACAGAAAGAGGAAGAAGAGGAGGGGGGAATGATTGAGCAGGACATGGTTTGGAGTGTTTCTGTAGGAACAGCAAATTGGGGAATACCATTCCTAAACCATGACAATTCTACTTAGAATGGCATGATTTAAATGGCAAACAATTCAAAATTTCAAACAGTTCTTGTACTACATCAGTTCTCCTGTTATTCAAGAAAACAAATATATAGAAAGCCTGGCATGGATAAAAAGGTGAGTCATGAGAAAACTACAAGGCCAAACAATAGCAAATAGGAGACACAGCCAGGACAGGAATCCAAGGAAAAATTTTGAAAGATTGCCTAAATATACAGGGATGGAAAGGAGATGCCTCAGGAAAGGCATCAAGAATTAATGTTCATAAAAGATGACAAAGAAGAGGAGAGATTTTACCACTGTTATGGTAGGAAAGAAAGCATGAACTGACTTCAACAAAAACCAGCTATTATATCAACAGCAAAGAGAGAAGGTCACCATACTCTCTGCCTTTTTTCCTTCAATCTTCCATGACCAGGTAGTCCCAAACCTCTATGGCCAGTAAAAGGACACAAAAAGGAGAACGATTGCTAGCAATAGGTGATGATTGAGTCTGGGAGAACTCAATCCATCAGAATTGAAAAGGCCAGCACACCCACACTCAAGGGTTCTGATGAAGCTGTCCAATATCAAAGTGACATTGCTTATTATCATCATGAAGGTCACAAAAATTGGGGGAGGTCCCTGGAAGATGAAGAAAGGCAAATGTCACACTTTTATTTAGCAAAGGTCAAAAGGAGAAGCCAAGAAGCTATAAACCACTGAGCTTCATTTCAACTCTTGAAGGTTACTAAGTAAATCCTTCTAGAACAATTTTCTGGGTTCATGTAAGAGACAAAGGTGATTGGGAACACTCAGGGAGGATTTACCGAAGCTTAATCATGTCTGATCAATCCAATTATATTCCATGATAATGGAATCAGGGCTGTGGACAAAAGGAGGGCGAGTAGATCAAATGTAAATTAATTTTGGGAAGGATTCTAAAATCACTTTCTCACAGTAAGTATTTTTATACCTAAGTTACAACTTAAGTCTAGATACATGAACTAAAACATTGATAAAAGTGGTTTGATGGTGAAGCCCAGATGGCAGTAGCTGGAATGGGTGCAATACTGTAGAGGTCTGTATTAGATCTGTTTAACAGCTTTATCCATCACCTGGAATAAGCCAAGAGTGCAGTCTCACAAGATCAGCAGCTAATAGTGAACCAGGTGTGGGTAGATCATGACACAATACGATTGTTACACTCAACAGAAAAGCTGCCATTCTCTAGTCACAGAGAAAGAACAGACCAGAATGAACCTTCTGAGATTTGACAATGACATGTACAAAGGTCTGAACTTAGGAAGCAAGACCACCCTAAAGTGACGTGACTCATAACTGGCTGGATAGAAGCTGTGCTCAAAAAGGACCTGGTAAGCATGGTACACTGGCACAAATCAGCAGCATGGCATATGAGTGGAGATAGCTAACAACATCCTGGGCTATATTAATAGCAGCATAGCCAGACCAAGGGAAGTGATTAATCACCTTTTATTTGGCAGTCATTACAACACATCTAGGATAATGACCACTTTTAACTACTCACAGCATAGGAAATCAGTTGGAGTGGGCTAAGGGAATGGTCTCAACCATGGTCAGCAGCTGAAATACATGTAAGAACTGAGGAGCCTTGGTATGTTCAGGCTGAAGAAGAGAAAACTCCACAGTGTATAACAGGCCTCCCAGTATCTAAAAGGTTATCAAGGAAATCCAGTCAATCACTTCACAACAGTGTTTGGCTACAGGACAAGTACTGCATCCAAAGATTTTCAGACAAGGGTAAATGTTTTCCAGCTTTATGGAACAGGTTCCCAGAGAGGTTGTGCCATCTCCATCCTCCATGTTTTCAAGATCTAGCTGGATGAAACTCTGAAAAGCCTGATCTCATATCTTATCTTGGTTTGAGCAGCAGGTTCAACTATAGATCTCCTGCAATTCCTTTCAACCTGAACTATTCTTTGATGTAGCTCTCAGCAGTAAAAATATCCAGGTGTTGCTCAACTCTTTGTTTCTTCTCCTATCACTCCTGTCTCCCTAGAACTAAAAGTAGTGCAAAGGGCTAAAGTTCTTCCAATTTTGAAGCTTTTGGATCAATATTGTCACTTTCTGACTGATTTATTTGTTATAGACTAATGTATCTTTTTACCTGAAGGACTACTTCATCAGTCCTCCAAATACCTATGTGCTTCTGCACCAGCCTGGCTGATTTTTTGCTGTAGCAGTAGATGTTTACTTCTTATTCTTCAAAACCTGCCTGTTTCAGTCCCCTAAAGCAGCTTCTAGTCTCACAGCTTTCAGAAACACAGCAAAAGCAGTTCCAAATTATTCTATGTCATGTTCTCACTCTTCAAGTAAAGTAAATTCACACAGAGACCCAAATCCCATGTTGCTTCCAATTTACATAGTGCTACTGGGTTCAGAGCTAATTAATAAATTATGCAACCCAGAAAACCCTGTTAGCTTGGTTTTGGTTATTACAACTATATTTTTTTCTAAGAAAATAAAAAAATAAACAACCCAGAAAAGCCCGTTTGCTTGGTTTCAGTTATCGCAATTAACTTTTTTTCCTGAAACAATGGTGCAAGAAAACAAATTCTTGCACCATTATATATCTTTCAATTTTGGCATTACATACCTCTATCAAGTCCAGCTAAAGAGACATTCAAGTGTTCTAGCACAACAAACAAAAGTTTGTAAGATTTTCATCTGGCTAAGGCTTAAAGACTCATGTGACTCCTCCAGAAAAAGAGAAAATATGTTTGGATGCCAAATTTTGTCTTAAAAGAAAAAGCCAAGATCCTGACATTGTCTGAAGTCCAAGGACCAGACCCTTCAAAGGTAAGTAGATCAAAGGCTCTTGTATTCTCTTAGAAGGTGTCCGGTGAAAGCAATCACTGATATTCGCCAATGTTACTGACACTCGTGTGCTTCAAAGAATAAAAAGGGCACAGGAAACAGATGAGGCAGTACCTGCCCACCCCATGTAATTACCTCAAGGGAACTGACTAGATTGATGTCCATCTCAGAAAAAACTTGACCTTCGCTACCTATCTTTATAAAGATCTGGAAATTCAGGTGTCTGGACTGACAAAATTGTGAGGATAGGCTGCTCATGTTTCCTCAAGATCTCTTAACAAAGCCACCAATGGTGTTTTAACTGTCTTAACTTTCACGGAAAGGTTTGCATTCTGTGAAATCACAGAAGACAAATTGCTTTCAAAAAACTCAGCTGTTAGAAGCCGCTAGAAGTAATTGCCTGAATCACACATGATTGCAAGCAGTGAAAAGTACTGTTAGATATTAGACAATATTTATTCTCATATTCAACTAACACACAGAACAGATGCTTGAAGTAGGCACACATTCTGTTTTAGACCAAAAATATCTCTAGGATGGGGCAAATTCCTTCCCTGAAAAAGAAACACTGAACATAAGTGTCCTATTTAGAGCAAAAAGGAAAGTCCTTTTAAAGTTTGTCTTGCATTTTAGTAACACAAGTATTTACTTCTCAGTAAGCACTATTATTGAAATTCCTAAGGCAAATGGTACCATATCTGTAAAAACTATATTTCATAGTCTTAAGTACAAAAAATATACATATTCAGGTATTTCCTGCAGTAATTCTAAACAAAGAGTTATACTCTCTTAAAAAAACTCTTTCTTTTTTGACAATAACATCTTAATTTACGAGTTACTTCAATTTTTCAAAGATATAAGTTTTGTGGATCAAAAATATCCTAGACACAAACCACTTCAATTCTCAAAGAAATCTCTTCATACATTAGATAAAAGATTCTCACAAGGAACAAAACATAATTGAATGCACAATACAATTCAATGTCTAACCATTACCTTTACATTAGTCCAAATGATCAAATACAGAAAAAGATCTTTAAAGGTTTTTCAGAGACTTAACTGGAAAGCTACTACTTACAGATGTTCATGTTTTTACCCAGATATACTAATCTAAAAATTTAAAAACAGATCTACTGGTAAAACTTGCAAAATTCTAATGATTTGGAAAATACCTAAACAGATGTTGAAGTTACATTAAAAATGCTGCTAATTAGCTAATATTTTATTATCATCTATTGATTCCCAGAACACATTCATACTAACAGCTCCCTGACTGATTACAGAAAGCCATGTTATGGCAGCCATGTTTACAAGATAGGACAGTTTTTCTAGAATGAAAACTACTATGACTTAATAAGCATTAGTAAAAAAAAAAAAACAAAAACAAAAACAAAAACAAAAAAACACCAAAAGAAAAAGCCCCATATTCCACTGAGAATGATGAATTTTTCTAGTCTAACCTCAATACAAAGATGAACTTTGGAATATAAGGTCTTGGAACAACTGAAGTAATGGTTCAAGAACAAACACTGGAAGAACACTAGTTAAAGAAAACTTTTGTAACATGAATTTTTCCACATTTTCTGGACCACTTAAATATGAGAACCTACCAGAGGGAAAACAAAAGGCCCACTACACCAAATTAAAAACTATGAAAACCAAACCAAGATGAAAAAAAGCCATAGTCCATATGCTCTGTAAAAATAAAATGTTACATACAAGAAAAACTTAGTACAAAGTAGCATGTTATGTCAAACTACTGATCAAACAACCATTCCTCAAAAAAGGCTGGTTTGAACACAAGGAAGCTTTTTAAAAATAAAACAATAAAACTGGAATAAAATGTCAAATCAATGGTCCACGCCTTCTCCAGTTCAAGGAAAGGCAAAGCACTTAGTATCAGTTTAGTGTCATGTATTTACTGACAGAGAACCCATGTTCACAGCAAAAACAACCAGGCAGGATGAAACTACAGTTTAATTAACTGATGTTATTTTAGAACTGTAGAGAAACTTGAACTATACTTATTCAGTTTCACAGCTGTGAATACTGCAGTCTTCCTGAAGAATCATTTTAGATCATAATGTATTTCACCAATTTTGAACATAAAAGTTAGATCTCTTTCTTTGAGAAATATTTTTTCACTTTTTAATGTGACTGGCTTACCTAAATGCTCATCAGGCCTCTTTTGACCTTTTTTTTTAATCAAGAGCTGTAAGATGTTTATAATACAGCACAAGTTTCAACTATATTACTAAAAACATCTCTGTAAGGAAGAATACAGAACATTTAGGCCACAAAATTCCTTTTTTAAAGGGAAACCAGTTTCTTTTTTCCCCTCTACTGCTTATAAGAGCAAGTCACCACAAATACATTTATGTACAGACCCCTATAATCCTAGACTGAGAGATACAAACTTTGTCTTTTCCAACCCATTCTATTACCTTGAGTCTCTCCCCACAACCTCACTGTGTGCCACCCACTTCATGTCTTCTAAAAGCCCCTCTTTCCCTAAATTTCACAAGCTACTATCCTTTATTTCACCCACTCCTCAGTTCTCTGTCTTCCAACACTATTCTTTTTCCTGATATTTTCCCACCCCAATATAAACACCACTCAGCCCAGGAAGAAGGCTCAGTACAATGTATCCTGTATCTGCCCAGGGAATATAGCAAAACCTTTCTTTCAAAAAACATCTGTTACCACGGACACAGCAGATTGTGCTGAGCAGGAAAGGAATCCCAGGTAATTTCATCTGCTCCCATACACTTCTTCTATTTTCGTTAGCAAGTTAACATTTTGCACAATCATTCAAAAGCTAAAAATGAAGATTCACCACTATAAATTATACACATCTCCTCAACAGGAGTCTTAAAGATTGATCTAGCTCACTGAAGTGAAAAATAATATTTTCATAATAATGTAAGTGCATACAGAAGAAAAAAATCTGTTCTAATCCTGCCATGTGTACTTTCCTACACTCCTCCCAAACACAAAGGAGACAGGACCCTGTCATAACTATCATTTCCAATATTTTTGCTTTGGCAAATAATCAGTAACAGATCAGTTATTTTCTTTATCCACCCATATGGTTACTGATATGGACCTGTTATTAATGGAACACCAGGTTCCGAAGTTCAGGATGGTTTGGGAAATTGCATCAGATTTACTTGTTTTATACTGATGGAAAACTATATAAATGTAAACTACAAGTGGTAATCAAGCTGCCATTTTACAGTGAATTTAAAGGGAAACTTACACATTGAGTTTTTCCAAGTTCTCTTGGGCATTGTGTTTTTCTCTCTCATATGCATTTTCTAACCCTTTGAACTCTTTCTTGATCATTTCTAAATCTGAAAGAGCTTCTTCTCGTCTGTTCTTTTCCACATTCACAGCTTCTTCAAGTTCTCGAATTCTTAACTGCACCAAGTGATAAAAAAGCAATTAAAGCAAGTTAGGAAACACTAACATGATCTTTAATGCTGTTCTGTGGTCTATTCTGCTTTACAGTATAGTCTATTAATTCAGTATAAAAGCATATACACATGTAAAAAACATTGAACACATGTAAAAATGTAAGAATACGTAAAGCTTAAACCAGAGGCAAATAGATATGATGATGAAAAGCACCTTCTGTTCTCATTTGGAGGTGTCTAGAGGTGTCTGAATATTTTCAGTTCTTAGTAATACTGAAACTTTCCAGGGAAATTCTGGGTTTTAAATAGACTCATGAGGTGTGGGACTAACAACAAAGGCTACACTTCCTCTCAGAACAAAGCACACTTTTAGACTGTTCATGTATATAAACAAAGAAATTACTGTATCAGTTATTCACCCATAAAACGTAAGTCTCTAAGTTTAAGGAATGTGATCCTCTCAGTTCCTTTGTATGTTGCAGAAATAGAAAGGAAATAAAGCAAGCTAAATATTTTCCACTAGTTTAATTACCAATTTCAAAATTTAAGTGCCTGCACATACAGAAGACCATGAAAATAAGAAAATAACTGACTGAAGAATGACAATGTTTATTTTTGCTACTCAGAATATAGAAAAAAAAATACCAAATTCCCTTTTTTTGCTTAGTTTTCAAGTCCAGTAAGTTTGTTAACTAATATTATATTACTAAGCAATCACCATTTAGTTTTTTCAAACCTTTTTTTAATAAACCATAATTATTTTACTGAGTCCAACACTGTGTGATACAGTTTAAGGGCACAAAAATTTAATGTTCAACTATATATACCAGATTTATTCATATAAACAATCTATATTGGTAAGTGCAAGTGTCAACTTTGGAGCTGAAAGGTACTCTGAGAAATTATGTTTGAAACTGCAGTTTCAGGATGCGTTATGCTCTCACTCCCAGAGAAGTTGGATGCATGCACTGTATTTCCAAATTGCCCTTAGTGGCCATTCAAAAGATACAGGGCAGGATATTTAAACAGTAGTATAGTGTTTAACTATTGTGAAACATTTCCTTTTCCCTAACTGCTTTAATGTTAGTGGGAATTCTCAAACTTACAAATGTGACATCTTTTTTTATTATTTATTCTAATAATTTTAAAGTTCTCTGAAAACCACCTATTCTTCTATTCTGTCCTTTTATATATTAGTTTTTATGATTTTGACACTTATTGTAATAAATCTGTTTAGAGTTTTCACTGGAGCAAATGTTCTTCACATTTTTTGGAGCATTGTACCTTCACAACCTCCTCAACTGTTTTACCATAAACTTCTATGAAATATTTTACAAAAAGTTTACCTGGATGATCTCTGAAGTGAAATTGGATGCTAAATGTGCTGCTCTCTCTGCTTCAATGCTTTCTTCCAGTTTCTTTGTTCTCACTGCAGCTGCCTAAAAGTATATTTTAAGGATATTTAAGTTCAGAGAGATGATAATATGACACCAAGTTTATTCAACTCATAAAGTATATTAGGACTCCAAACACCAGCCTGATGTATCTGGACTACTTTGGAACTGTGACAATGCATACCAACAAACACATATAAAAACAACTTTTATATATACAGACTATTAAATTAATATTTTCTATTTAGTTAAGTAAATTGATGTAGCATTATGTCCTTGCTTTATTTTTTTATTATCAACTAGTGTCAGAAAGCAAAAAAAGCAAGTTAAATATTCTACCTATTGTCCCACCATTTGCTCACTTGAGGCAATATAACCATACTCTGTATGTTCTAAAATACATTGAGGTATCAATAGAGCATCTACAATTTCATAAATGAGACACGATTCTTCGAAAATTTTTCTGCTTAATGTGCTTAATTTTTTAAAAATCACAAATACTGTCACTGTACTTTCATATTGCTAAGGTTATTCTCATAAGTAAGAATGTCTTCAAAAAGGGTAAGAAGGACTCAGGGAACTACAGGCCAGCCAGGCCTCACCTCAATTCCTGGAAAGGTGATGGAGTGCCTTCTTCTGCATCCATCTCTATCAACATGGAGAACAAGAAAGTGATCAGTGAAGTCAGCATGGATTCAGCAAAGGGAAGACATGCTTAGACAATCTGTTGCCTTTTATGATGGGACAACTACCTGGATGGATGAGGGAAGAGCAGCGGGTATTGTTGACCTTTGACCTGGACTTCAGCAAGGCTTTCTACACTGTCTTCCATGACATCCTGTGGACAAACTAGAAAGTGTGGCCTGGATGAGGGGACAGTGAGGTGAACTGAGAACTGTCTCAATGGGAGATCTCAGAGTTGTGACCAGAGGTTGGAGGCTTGTCACTAGTGTGTCCCCAAGAGTCAGTATTGGGCCTGGTATTGTTTAACTTCTCCATCAGTGACTCTGATGAAGGGGCAGGGGCCTCCTCAGCAAGTTCACTGATGACACAGAGCTGGCAGCAGTGGCCAATAGCCCAGAGGGCCATGCAGTCCTTCAGATGGGCCTTGACAGGGTGGAGAGATGGGCAGAGAAGAACTGTCTGAAATTCAACAAAGGCAAATGCAGGGCCCTGCACATGGGGAGGAATAACCCCAGGTACCAGCACAGGCTGGGGGCTGATCTGCTGGGAAGAGACTCCGAGGAGAAGGATGTGGGGCTCCTGGTGGGCAACAAGCTGTCCATGAGGCAGCAGTGTGTCCTGGTGGCCAGGAAGGACAGTGGTGCCTGGGGTGCATCAGGAAGAGCACTGACAGCAGGTTTAGGGAGGTGATCCTGCCCCTCTACTCAGCCCTGGTGAGGCACATCTGGAGTACTGTGTCCAGGTCTGAGTTTCTCAGGACAAGAGAGACACAGAGATGCTGAAGAGGGTCCAGCAGAAGGCTAGGAGGATGATTAGGGAACTAAGGAGCATCTCCATCTCTCTTCGGAGGAAAGGCTGAGGGAGCTGGGCCTGTTCAGCCTCAAGCAGAGATGACTGAAAGGGGACCTCATCAAAGTCTGCAAGTATCTGAAGGGAGGGTGCCAGTGGATGGATCCAGGCTCTGCTCAGTGGTGCCAAGCAACAGCAGAAAAGGCAATGGGCACAAACTGACACACAGGAAGTTCCACCTGAACATGAGGAAGAAATTCTTTACTGTGCAGTGACAGAGCACTGGAACAGATTGCCAAGAGTGGTTATGGAGTCTCCCTCACTGAAGACATTCAAGAACCATCTGGACACAATCCTGGGCCATGTGCTCTGAGATGACTTTGCTTCAGCAGGGAAGTTGAACCAGATGACCCAGTGTGGTCACTTCCAACTTGACCCATTCTGTGACTCTGTGAAAAATAGCTTGATTAAGACACTTTATATTCTCTAGGTATTATTCCTTCCAAACATCAGCTCCTAACCCCCTTTACCCTTAATAGAGAGTTAGTAAACTATGTCCTGCTTCAGTTTGGAAGGACTCCTTTGCATTCTCACACAGGTGAACATCTGTTAACAGAATAATTTTACTCAAAAATACTGCCAACCTATTAGAAGTCAATAATAAATACAAGTGATGTGGATTTCACTTTGTTTTAAAAACACTTTAAAAACCTGTCTGAAAATAATTCTATTTTAAGTTTTACAGAAGACAAAGGAAACAGTGAGGAAGGTATCTATTACAACTTCTAGAGTGGAAAATGTAATTTAAAAAAAATTAAATGAAGAAATGGAAACTTCACTGAGAATATTTCACTGCATACCCTAAAGAGCAAAAACACTTTTCTGTCTTTGGCTGGCTTGGTCAAGTGTCTGTTCTTACAGCAAACACTGAAATTAAAGAAGTGATTCTGCGAGTAAAGTATTCAGGCACAACATACTAATTCACAAGCTCTGTTCTGAATCTGACTTCTAAGTCTTATTTTATTTACTGAGCACCCATCCAAAGTAGAACTATGCCTTCATCTCAGCCTCACTACAGCTGAAATCAGAGATGCAGAACGGTTAACTTATCCTCTCAAATGGAAGCCCCTAAAGTGTTAGATTTTTTTCAGTCTCAAGATGAAAAATAAAAATGGAAATAACAAATAACAGCTTGGATGATGGCATCTGCAAGAATTAAAAATTGGAGCAACAAGATTTTCTCAAGCAGAACATACAAGTATTGGTTCTTGGTATAGCTCTTTAAAAGAAGAGTCTGTCTTCTTGAGCTAACATGATGGACACTAAATGCAAGGACAAGCCATGTGGTCCAAAGGAAACACAAACTCCCAGAAACAGAGAAACCTCAGTCCTAAGAAAATCCTGGGATAGTAAGTGAAGAAGACAGGAGCAGGCAGATATCTGTAAGAAGTGCCAATACATCACTCTTTTGATGCCTGAAGTAGGAGCAATTCCACTTAAACAGTAATACTTGTAGAAGTTGCCTTTGCTTGCACTGCCACAAGTTACTGAAGAACTAACTTGTAGAATTAGCATGCCTATAAAAAAAAAAGCAGTGGCAAAAATTTGCATTTCAGCCACAGACATCTCTGATGAACTCTGGAATAGGAGAAATAGCTTCTTTGTACAATCAGGACAGTACATCTCACCTACTCGAAAAGCATTATGAATGCGCTTCATAGCCAAAGAAGAGTCGGATGTACCTGACAGGTATCTAATGTAAAGCATTCAAATAGATTCAAGACAGTATACACAGAAAAACTGTATTAGAAACTAGAAATCAACCTTTGACATGTACATACCATCTTACAAATCATATCCCTATATAAAGGCATGAGAAAAATTATTTTTTCAAAACTGGTGTTTCTTCCTAAAGTTAAACACATGAATGCCCTATTCTTGCTTTTGAAATTCCTCTTCTTCTAGAGTTTGATTCTTTAAAGCTTTGCCTCAGTAGTTTGTTACAATGTTGAGTTTTACAATCTTGTTTAAATTAGTTCACTGTAACTCCAAAAAACAAAGAGCCAGGGAGAGAAACAAACCTTTTCATTCAAGGTAAGTCACTGTCAGAGATCTGACAGAACTACCACTGAGTTTTTGTATTATTAGAAGCCAGAGATGAAGAGTAAACTGTGTTCTTCCCAAAAGTTTCAGAAGATTACTCAGGCAAACCTTAATCTTATTTTACCAGTCTATATACTATACCCAGACGATCAGATGTTTAAAAGAGCTTGCAGAAAAACTACATATATGAATTGAGGAAGTCATGTAGATGCTGACTGTGGAGCAATGAATATTCTTTCTTGTCTGCTCTCTGACTACTTTGCTGAAGCTTGTGGTTCACCATACCTCTAGGAAATTTAAACCAAGTCAGATGCCAGTGAATCATGAGAAATTAGTCAGAAAAAACCCAAACTTCACGAGAGATATCAAACCAGCCACTACCACTTAAGCATGTATTAATACAGCGTTATTAATAGAAAGAAATTCAGATTTGCTCAAATTGCTCTAAGGAAAAGAATCTTGGTATTTCAGTCTATCAAACTGCACATCAGCCATAGAACTTGCACCTGTATTCAAAGCTGAGTCTGAAGACTCAGTTGGGAAGGACACAGCTGCAAAAAAATGTCATATAGAAAATCTATTCTATTTTTCTGATAAAGGTTCAAACAGGCTCTACTGATAGTTATATGCACTTCCCTTCACAGTGAGAAGCTGTATACTCCGCCAGTGAGAACAATCTATTACACATTCTGTGAGAAGAAGAAAAATGTCAGGGATGAGTCTAACCTGTAAATCTATGGTAAAATTTCCAAAAAGAGAAACAGCAAGGAGTTTTATTTTCCTGTCTGACAAGCAGAAAGACACTGCCATCAGAATTATAGGCAAATCTCTTTGAATCAAATGAAAGGTGAGATTCAGTATCCTTACTGTGTCACATGAATGAAAATTTTAAACGTCTGCCTACACTAAAAAAGCTGTGTGAAAACCATCTAGAGCAAGCTTGCAGCCCACAGACATCCAGATCATAGGCTTGTGTCTGGGAGTCATGGGAATACATTCTGGTTTAACATGGAAAGCTTCTTGTCAGATCCAAATCCATCTCAAAGATGGACCAAAAAGCAAGTTCTCCACTCATTACAAAGTGTTTGCTCATCCAACATCAAAAATATTGGTTATTTAAAAAGATTCAGTCACTTGTTATTTTCACATGCACCTAACAAGACATATGGAGGCAGACATCTTACTAAAGATAGCAGACACAAACTCATGGAATTTCTGAAGTTTTCTTAAATATTCAAGCTGATTGATTTCAGCCCTAATTTAAAGAACAAAGATATCTGGGATCAGTTTCCATGATAGCACAGAATTCTGACTTTTGAGAAACAGTAAATAAAAGTGACTAAGAAAAATTCAATGGCAGCATTTAAACTTGTGGGCAAACATGCTTTATGTTTAATCTCTTAAGGTTCACTTTTTTCAGTGCCCCATTGCATATCAATGCTAATGTGGTTTCTAGGAGACATTTTCCACATGCTTACAGTTTGCAATACCATTTTCCAAACTGTCCTTTGTGACTTCCACATTTTTGTCCCTCACACTTGCTTGAAGTACTGCAATATTTGTGAGTACTGGTGTACTCCATATTGAAAGCCTTAATTTAGTATCCTGCATGCCACATTGTGCAATACCACGTTTGCTGTTCGACATTTACATTTACAAAAATACCCTTTATCAGATAAGCAACCAAGAAAACAGTAGGGGGGAAAAAGAGAAAGATACATTTGCAACACTTACTAAGCTTAGATACAGTAATGGAAGCAATTTTTCTCCTTTCTGCTTCTATTTAAACCCCTTCTGCAAGATGTTTCAGTTATCAGGATACTTACACTTACCCAAGGCTTAGGTCCAACCACTATGTGAAATGCTCAGCCAAGACAGTTTTAAGTGGACACGCATGTATCTCATATCTGGACCACTATTCAATCATTTGGTTAGTGTGTTTCTATATTCAGACTCAGATCTTTTTCCTACTTAAAAGCATTTCCCTATGGCTCACAGCTCAAACCAGGGGATCTAAACACTTCTATGGGAGATGCGCTGACCACTTCCACCTAGTGTTAGAAACACTGATACCTCTTGATCATGGTAAAGTGGAGCCATCTCCTGTCTGGAAAACAAACAACCTTTTAGTAACTATAAAGTTACTTAAATACAAACAATCCTTAACCACTGAAGTAAATGTTCTTTCAGCCTGACAATGTAGCTAACCCTGACTATACACATTTCCTGTACTTAAAGTCTAGAAAAACATGTGCCAGTGACAGAGTAGCCATGCTTGACCTGCATGACACTGGATAAACAATTACACTGGCTTGGGAGTTACAAGATAAGCTGTATGCTTTACTTTAGGTAAAAGAAAGGGTAAAAACAAGGACTGCTAAACTGATATAGTATGGTTGCCTTTGGATAAATTCCAAGTCCATTCCAATTTCCTACTGAGCTGCAGCTGGAGAAGCCATCTGAATTGCGCTCCCTTTCTAAAGTCCCTTGTGAGGGAATGATGTCTCTTTTGGTTCTCATGCTCGGTAGATAGAAAAGACCTTAATAATACCTGAACTGATACTGTTACTCTATACATGCACATAGACAAGACTTGCGAGTTGTTGCCAGCTCCTCGTGAGGGCTACTTAAAACACTATTGTAACAATTTTGGTCTGAAAGTAAGAAAAGACTAACCAGTATTCAAACCGGACTTCAATAATATGACACATGAGATTATGAAGAGGAAGCTCCTCTCTCAGAGGAAGTCCATTAGCATAGAATCATAGAATATTTTGTGTGCGAAGGAACATTAAAGATCACCTACCACTTATGCACCTTGCTCAAAGCCCCATCCAGCCTGGCCTTAAACACTGCCAGGGATGGGGTATCTACAACTTCTATGCGCAACTAGTTCCAGTGCTTCCCCACCCTCACAGTAGAGAAATTCTTCATAATATCTAATCTAAACCTACTTGCAGTTTAAAGCCATTCCCCCTTGTTCTATCACTACAGGACCTTGTAAAAAGTCTTTCTACAGCTTTTTTGTAGGCTCCTTTTGGTACTGGAAGGCTGCTATAAGATGTCCCCAGAGCCTTCTCTCCTCCAGACTGAACAGTCCCAACTCTCTCAAGTGATCTTTATTGGACAGGTGCTCCAGTCCTGTGATCATCTTTGTGGCTCTCCCTCCTATGGACTCACTCCAACAGGTCCATCCGGTTCTTATGTTGGGGACCCCAGAGGTGGATGCAGCACTGCAGGTGGGGTCTCACCAGAGCAGAGCAGAGGGGCAGAATCCCCTCCCTCACCCTGCTGGCCACACTGCTTTGGATGCAGCCCAGGATGCAGATGGGTCTCTGGGCTGCCAGTGCACATTGCTGGGTCCTGTCCAGGTTCTCATCCCCACCAGCACCCCCCTGATCTTTCCTCACAGGGCTCTCACTCCATTCTCTGCCCAGCCTGTATTTGTGTTTGGCATTTCCCTGAGCCAGGTGCAGGACTCTCTACTTGGCCTTGCTGAACTTCAAGAGGTTTGCACATACCCACCTCTCAAGCCTGTCAAGGTCCCCTTGAATGGCATCCCTGCCCTCCAGTGTGTCAAGTGCCTCACACTGCTCAATGTTGCCAGCAAACTTGCTGTGGGTGCACTTGATCCCACTATCCATGTCACTGGCAAAGATGCTACAGAGCACTGGTCCCAGTATCAATCCCTGGCTGACAACTGCTCTCCACTTGGACATCAAGCCATCAACCACCTTTGAGGGCGACTATCCAGCCAATTCCTTATGTGCCAAGTGTTGCAGTCATCAAATCCATGTCTTTCCATTTTTGAGACAAGGATGCTGTATGGGACACTGTCAAATGCTATGTGGAAGGCATTATGTCAGTGAGTTTGTACTCGAGATATATAACTTTGGAGCCACCACAGAGTTCCCATTACAAAACCCACGGTGCTTCAAATCCTCTAAGTATGTGGCACTATAAATTTTTATCTAGAGAAAGTATACCTCTTTAGATATATACATATATCTATCTATCTATATATATATACACATAAGTATACTACATACTAAGCATGTAGTAACTAATATATGACAGTCACAGCAGCTAGAATTGCTAGATGACAGTTCTGCATTGTAGAGACACTAGAAAGCAGATGATTAAGTAGGGGTAAGCTGTCAAGAAACGTGTAGTCATAGAAGACAAAGAGTTTAACAATCAACAGACTGAGGAATATATCCTTTCTTGCACAGTTTGGAGCTTTTGTAAGTCTTTCTGATGAGAACCATAACTTAACAGTGCAGTTCATAAAGAGAAAAAAACCCAGAATGTATGTTTGCAAATTTGGGAGGAGTTAGTTTTGTTTTCAGTTGAGATCTAAATTTCATGTTTCGCTAACTTAGATTGAGAAATAAGCCCACAGCCTTCAAGTATTGCACATACATATACCTCATACAAATACAGATATTAACCATTTCCCAAGTCCTCTTTGCAGTCATCTCCCCACCACAGCAGCATTACCAAGCTAATGAAAGCATACATGTTCAGCACCACATCTCAATATACATAAAGGCAAGGGAAGTAGAAAAGGCAACGTGAAAGCGGGGGGAACAGTCTTTGAATGGAACCTAGAAGTCTCAGAAATATGACAATTTACTCAATCTCAGAAATTAAACAGACCAAGTTATGGAACATTTTTCAGGCCTCGTAAGGAAGACTCAAAAATTTGAGTGACCTTGAGCTTCAGCTTACTAAGAGTTGGCAGCCTCAAACACATTTAAAAATAATAGAAAATCATTACATTTATAGGAACAAGGCAAAGAGTTTTAAATTTATAAACTAATAATTCTGTTTCTTGTGGTAAAATCCACATTTTCATTGCAAAACCACTTTCCTACCCATCTTTTTGGATGGATACATCACCAGTAGCACTATTTTTATATGACAAGTTTTCTGTATTTCCCAAGAATCCCCAATAACAATTGTGCTATAGGATAAAATAAAAGACACTGGTTCTGGAAAACTGATTATCATAAATAGTAGTATCTTGATCAGCTCAATTGCAATAGATAAATAATTTATGTGGCTACTGATTCTCAGGGTAAAGAGGCAGAATGATATCTGAGGTTCTCAATCTCAGTTTTTCTGGCACGGTGTTTTCTACTCCAGAAGCACTCCAAGTCTATGCAACATATTGGTATCACTGCAAACTGGAAAGCTAGCAGGTTAGACAGTGCAGCAACAGCTATCTTTCAACTGAAAAGTCCACAGAATCTTACTATTATTCTTTCTCTTAATTTCTAACTCTGGAAACTAGAAATTTCCTCTTTTTGACCATGATCAGAGCAATCACTGAAGGATAAAACCAGACTAATATTTGAAGAACAAAAAGAAGAAAAAAAAACCAAAATGGGGGGCAGCCAGGCTGTTTGAACATTCCTTTCTTTATAATAGTCTGTTGGATATAATTCTTCATACAGGTGTCACTGTACTAAAAGAAAAGAATTCTACATTTAACATTTCCTTCCATCACCAAAACCCAAGTATTTTCCCATGGATTTCTCCCTTATGTCCAGCAGAGGGTAGCAAAAGAACAGATTTGTGAACTCCAGAGACTGTTCATCTCCATTGCTTTTTGAGAAGTAGCATATAATAAAATATTTTAAGATTGGGGTTTAAGTAGAATTACACTACTCCTCATATAATCACCTTAAGAAGTTTCTTCTCATCATCAAGAATTTAAGTACACATTTGCTAACCAAGAGATCATTAACATGAGGTACTCAGCATGGAAATTGAAGATAAGTATACTTTATCCATCAACTTCAATCTATAAGCCAAAAATTCTATGAAGAGAGATAAAAAAAATACAGAGCTACTTCATGAAAAAATATAGACCATTCTGTCTGGGATGTACTACTTTAAGGCTTCTATATCTGAACAGAAATTCAGCTGGGATACTGATATAATGACACAGTGGATGAAGGAAGTTGTAGATGTTATATATCTAGTCTTTAATAAAGGCTTTGACACCATTTTCTGCCATGCATTCTGGAGAAACTTGCTGTTTATGGTGTGAACAGGTACACTGTTTTCTAGGTAAAGAACTGGCTGGATGGCCAGGCCCAGAGAGTGGTGGGAATGGAGGTACATCCAGCTGGCACTTGGTCACCAACGAGGCTCCCCAGGGCTCAGTATTGGGGCCAGTCCTGTTTACTATCTTTTTTGGTGACCTGGATGAAGGGATTGAATGCACCTGCAGTTGCAGATGACACCAAGCTGGGCGGAAGTGTTGATGTGCTGTAGGGTGGGAAAGAGCTGGAATGGCTGGAGAGATGGGCCAAGACCAGCACCATGACATTCAACAAGGCCGAGCACTGGGTCCTGCACTTTGGCCACGACACCCCAGGCAGTGCTACAGGCTGGGGGCAGAGTGGCTGAAAAGTGCCCAGCAGAAAAGGATCTGAGGGTGCTGGTGACAGCAGCTGAACATGAGCCAGGGTGTGCCCAGACAGCCAAGAAGGCCAATGGCATCCTGGACTGTGTCAGCAATAGCAGGACCAGCAGGACCAGGGCAGGGATTGTCCCCCTGTATCTGGCACTGGTGAGCCCACACCTCCAATCCTGGGTTCAATCCTGGGGCTCTCAATTCAGCAAGATCATTGAGGTGCTGGAGCCTGTCCAGAGAAGGGCAATGAAGCTGCTGAAGGGTCTGGAGCATAAGTTCTGTAAGAAGCGGCTGAGGGAGCCAGGGGTGTTTAGCTTAGAGAGAAGAAGGCTCTCTCTACAACTCTCTACACCTCTATCACTCTACAACTGCCTGAAAGGAGGCTGTAGACAGATGAGGGTCAGTCTCTTTCCCCAGGTAACAAGTGACGGAATGAGAGGAAATGGCCTCAACTTGTAACAGTGGAAGTTTAGATTGGATATGAGGAAAAAAATCCTTATGGCAAGGATTGCAAAGCATAGGAGGAGGCTGCTGAGGGAAGTGGTAGAATCACCATGTACAAGGTCATCGTAGGCCCTTTCAGATGATTATACACATGCAATTTACTTTTAAGATGGCAGAGTGAGATGCAAGCTAACAACAGGATATGTCTTGAAGTCTAGCCTAGTTTGGTTTCTTGATTCAAAGACTTGTGCTAATTTTCTTTAACTTCTAAATGCAAGAGGTTTCATCACATACTTTTCCTTAATCACTGCTTAAATAGCTATCCTTAACATTAAGTATCACAAGACTAATTTTTCTGTAAACTGGATATGTTTTCCTACATTATTAAGATATTCAGAAATTTAAAATAGTTGAACAAAAATTAAGAAGCTAAAAAAAAAATTTATCTGACTATGGTTAGCAGGTAGCATTCCCTGGTAAGATCATCATTAGGGTATAGCAATTCTGCATTTTCAAGGAACTACACCTTTCTTTTCGAATTTACAGATGGTGGGCATATTCAATCAAAATACTTAGAAAGATAAATGATTGGCTGCCTTGCTCCTCCTCCTTTCAGCTCATGACTTCTCTGTTAGTATACGAAAAGCCATGAAGTCACAAGAAAAATCCTTATGCAAGTACTGGGAAGCAAAATTCAGTGTTCTTTAAAAGGGCTATTGGAACCTCACAGTATGCAACACTTTCCAACTGAAGGCAATTCCACCTAGGCCAATAAGTGCAGCTCAAAATACATGACAATAGATTTCCTGTAGAATTCTTTGAGGGCACAAAGGTCTACCTTGTTGGTCAATAAGTCAGTGTTTTTAGTTCATGAGCTTTGATCTTCCCTGTAGGAATTTTCTTTTGTGCTTCATCTTTAATGCAGGACCCTACCTACCTAAAAATCAATGCTTAAAACATTTATTTTGCCTTTAAGAGAAAAAAAAATAGAAAAAAAAAACACAGCTGAAAACTATGTCACTTGTTCCTTTATGGTTTCATAATATTGTAAAAGTGACAGATCTTTTAAATTCATTGCAGAAAATATTGAAAGATGCCTTTAATAAAAAACATACATCAGAATAAAGAATTGTCCACTCACTATGCTTTTCTGCAATGACAAATGTTCTACCAAGAAAGTCAAGGTCCAGACTGTATGTACAGATAACATAACTACTACAAAGCCTATCAGTGGACAAAAAAAATATTGAAACTTAGGATGAAAATAGCTGTTTAGTGTAATGAGTATATTTACAAGATACTATTCTCAAATACTAGAGACTTCTCAACCATGGGTGTCACTCAACAGACAGGAAAACTAAACCTGTAATAACTAATCCTAGACAGGAAGAGGCTGCTGTAAGACCACTGTGATCTTCCAATATTCTACTTCATCACCTAGCACAACATCTGGCAATTTTTGCAGCTCCAGCAAATTCTCCACCAGAAATCTAATAAACCAAAAATATAAGAAGATAGACAAGTTAAGACATTGAAATTTCCTGAAGTAAAGTTAGCCTTGTTTTCACACTTACATAAACCTTTTCCTATCTGCTGTTTAAACACAAGTCTCAAGTCAGGCTCACAATGGAAGTGGCATTCACCTATTCAGCCTGTTTTGCAAAACAGATGTTCAATATTTTGTTCATCAAGTGCATAAAATTCCAGCCTAACTGGAAAGTTCTGTCCCTCAACAATGAAATTGCTCAGTATCAGTGCTTGTTGACACTAATAGAAATAGTCAAAAAGCCTTACTTCAAGTTCCTTTTTAAGTCTCTTCTCTCGTTCAGTGCTGCATTTAAGTTCATTGGCCTGGCACCTCAGCACCTCGTTACAGCCACTGTGTTCCACCTCCAGATCTCTCAATTTCTTGCGTATATTTTGCAGTTCATTATTCAGCTCCTAGAAAAAAATAAGGCATTAAGAGTTACTTTTGCTAAGATAAAGTATTACTGTAGAGGGATCAAAAGAGGAAAGACTGCATCAGAACAGGTTATTAAAATCTAATACGTTGGCACGTGTCAACCATTTACCCAACAACAGACAAGCTCTTCATTCACCACCAGGTAACAGGTGTTGGCTCACAACTCACTATGAACATGATCTTCTGCAGTAGTACTAAAATCAGAGCCAATTCTCCACAGGAAATCTTTCTCTAAAGAAGTATAAGGCTGCTCCTCCAATATGTTCTCTCTTGTAGCAATAGCAATGGTGGAGAGGGAAACAGTTAAGTGCATTTGATGATATGATACATAGACAAAAGTTTTACTTTGTTATTATTTTAAGTGCTAGAACTTCAAATTCAAATAGATATTTGTTGAAAGTTACTCCCATAGACTAAATATTCTTAATTTCTACTATTCTGAGGACTTTTCTGTTTAGAAACTGAATTTAAAAATTAGCTACATGAACTATGAAGTTCTTGGAAAGATAAAATAACTAAGCTGTTCCCCACCATAATTTCTGCTTTTGGAAGCTGAATCAAGCTACAGGTCGGTGTAATTACTAACACTATTGAACTCAGCAGCTCTGTGGAGTCACTTCTACAAAACCCTCATTCATGCCACACCAGAACAGAGGAAAGTAGCCAAATAATGAGCCCCCAGTAGCCTAGTGCGTATTTAAGCTGGAGATTCCAGAAGCCTCAAAAGAGAATAGCTTTGGTCTAGTGGACAGGAGTAAGCTTTTCCATAACTAGCATCAGAAACAAGTTACAAATCCAGTGACTTAGCTGGAGGACCTTTGGAGAGCCAATTACTTCCTGCACAGAACACAGAAAGATTACCCTAAGTCCTCCTGTTCATTTATTCCTATCGTTTATCGTGGCAAGAGACATTTTGTGAAAATAAACCAGTTGGTCTATAAATTCTGCTATTGCTCTTACATCACATAATCTTGTTCCTGAAAATTACTAATCATAAGGCATCTGCAGAGCAGGGAGAAGAAGGAAAAGAAAATGAATTATTCATAAAGAATGATTCTTCGGGAGATTGAAATTTGGCAGAAGCATGTTTATACATGAAGATCAAAGAAATATGAGTCTTTTCCGAAGTTTAAAACAAATTTTAAAAGTTCTTCATGACTGAAGGTAGAAAGTTTTGGCCACTTAAACACAACACTAAGGGATTCATGACTCCCCTATGAACACCTGGTGCCACTACATTATTATCAACTAGTAAGTGAAAAAATAAATTTATTTTCTCTTTTTTCATGCAGAGGCACTATGGCACAATTTTTTGGCATTCTCCAAAAAGGTAACAAGAAGTATGCCTGTGAAACAAGCGAATTAAAAAAGAACCTCAGTAAATCAAAATATTGCAAAAACAGTCTACCTGGATATGGATTAAATTTGAGATAATCCTCAAGCTTTGCCCATAATACCAAGACAATGAAGAGGTTTCTTCCCATCAACATGCTAAAAAAAATTACTTTTACTCAGATTTACAACTACTCTCATCTTCTCCATATTAGAAAAATATAGAAATATTTATCTTCAGATTTATCTTCCACATATTAACAGAAGTGAGCTGTGAAAAGGGCTTATGAAATAAGACATACATAGTTTCCTAGAAAAATACTACATCAAGACTATTTTCTGCTGGAAATGTAGAACACTAGAAGACAAAAACTGACATGAATAATATATCAAGCTTGTCAAACATGACTTCAGAATCATGAAGTCTCTGAACTTTTCAGACGTGGTATGACTGTGTCAGACTGTTCCAGCAGTTACCTGCACTTACCAGAAAATCAGTTCACCCTGTTAAAAAAGAAAAACTTTTACGTATACATGTGTATCTGCATGTCATATACACACTTACTAAACATATTTGCTTATCAAAAACATGTGGGTTGGTTGGTTTAAAGTGTGTATAAACAACACAATTTCACAAAAAGTCTAAGGAAAAACTGAGTGTTTCTGTGAAGGAATACTATATTCTGACTCACCACAAGATGATGCTATTGCACTTACTACTGAATTCCAACACCTTTTACCATGTACCAAACACTATGCTAAGCACACTTGGTACAGCACAATACAAACCTTTCTCTGCTAGAAAGCATAGATGATTACTTTTACTCCATGTCACAGAGACATATTTTATTAGATTAAACTGACTTCATTTCTACGCCTACCTCAGCATTTTCATAGCTAAGTTCAGACTTGCAGTTCACAAAGTGCAGGTTTGGAACCAGGATTTGCCATACATGCTTAGAATCTTGCTTCAATGTACATATTAAGATCACTTTATTTAGCTTTCATCTCATAACTCAAAATAACTGTGAATTATTTAAAACAGGACTATAAATACACAACACAAAAGACTGGAACACATTTGAAGTTTTAGTTTACAAACCTAGACCCATCTGATATTTATCTGCCAAGTTAAATCAGTTAAGCTTCTAAACAACAACTGAAACAGTCAAATCCAGATTTAACATTTATGCATGCATTTTTTACTTCCCAGAATTTTATAACTATATGTAACTATAACTAGGGTGACAGGCAAGGGAACTCAACCTAAACAAAGCAGAAAACTGAACTATTTTCAATTGAACTAAAGTCAAAAATTTTACTATTCAAAGCACACTAGGAGTTGACACCTAGTAGCGAATCACATTGACTTTAGGAGTGAACAATTATACAGCTTTAGTACACCCTTCCAATCAAAACCCTGCTTCTACAAATGACCTTCCACTTCTGAATAAACATACATTGACAGAGAACACAATGACCCAAGCAATCCACTGTTCCTTTAGACTTGAGGATAAACATCACTTCTAAGAGCATAGTATACTCCTTAAAACATTGTTCTTTTCATACACTATTAAACACACTGAATAAACACTTCTAAACACTATATACAAGTCCACTCCAAATGCTCCTCAACTTAACTCAGTCTACTGGTAGCCAGAACACGGAGCCAAAGCTCCACTCTTAGCCTACTTTACCTGGCAACTTAAAAAGAAAACTGTGTCTAAGACAGTATATAGCCTTCCTCACAGACTAGACCTTAGGGTATCACCTGTCAATGAACTCATATATTTCTCTCTGAAACTCTGTTTTCCCTTTTTTTTTTTAACTATTCCTTTACAGTTCTCCCAATTAGTGTCTCAAAGTACTGTTCAACATATCCACAAAATTACTGAAGAGAGGAGGGAATTTCCTTCTTATCCTTCATTCAGAGAAAATGCATATCAGTGGGATCCTTTTCCACCATCAGGTCTCTGGGTCATTAAGATAAACAACACAATGTTTGCAGTCCTTTTGCAGTCCATGCACAGAAACACTATTTATCCACATACTACCTGATTTCTACTAAAGGTGTCATTACTTCACCACTCCTTCCAGATCTTGCCTTCAAACAGCTGAAGAGATAGTACACAGCACTTTTGAAATATGTGTAATTAAGGGAGTGTCTCTGCCCTGATTTTTTTTGAAAGTTGCTTCTACAGGTGCCATATAGAATCTGACCAACAGCACTGTAACATAGTACAACTGGTAGGTTTGCTGTCAGAATTTGGATATCAAGCTGCCAGGTAAGGATTCTTTAGTATCTTTTGGGAAGACTGTTTGGTACTATTCCAGGCTTGGAGCTGACTGGGTGGAAAGAAAGCAATCAGAAAATTTTCTTCTGCTTGACCAACACCCATCACAATTGAGACATGTTTGTCACATCTTAGAAGGGACTATAAAGGAAGAAAACATATTAAGAAGTTAATCTTTTAGCATCAATCTGTTCTCTGCATACATCATGCAATGCAAATGTCTATCAGCCTTAAGAGAGCCTCTGCATACACTTCTTTCTATGAAGAATGACTACAGCTGAATACATTGTTTTTTCATCAAATAGTAATTTTACATAGCTAAGATACAACATATGTTACTTGTTATTCAAAAAGACAAAAGTGTAATTGAAGTACAGTGGTGTAATTGTTTGTGTCCCTGTGGAGCAGGCAAAAGTCAGGTATGTTCACTCAGCACTTCCACACCAAAAATGCTACATGATTTCTGCAAAACACATTTCAGTTTTGAATAGATTGTCTAAAAAAAGTGTAAAAACAAGTTTGCTCTTTTATTACTTTTTACACATTTAACACTCAAAGGATATATAAATATCAATATAAATCAGGAAGTACGATGACGTTAATTACTAAAGAGCAAAACCCCACTCTCTAAAACAGATTATGAGACCATGCCTTAGTATTAGGTGATTTTTATCTAACCAAATGGCAGAATTTCCAACAATGCTTATTTTTCCTATGTGGTATGGAGTGAATAATGTACAATGCACAGCTGGAAATCCCATCATCACTGTTCAAGTTCCCTGAAAGTATGTGGTCTTCATATTATACAAACTATTTTCATATTAACAGGCTACTGGATGTCAGACTGGGGGAAGTAACAGGGAAATTGAATCAGTGGGTGTTAGATCTCTCTGATTTTACTAACTCAGTACTGCATGACAGTGACTGTGCACTGGTAACTTGACTTAGGCATTTACCATCAAAATCAGCCACAACACATTTCATCAAAGCAAGAAAGACTGTGACACACCAAGTGTAACTTTATAAGGCTATGCTCTTCAGAAACACTCTGCAGTATTTAGCTACTTGGAGGACTTTTTCCTAAATCAGAAAGACCTCAACCCACTACACACCTCACACCAAAAAAGTTCAAGCCATTATCTCATGCAACTTTCCAACTATTAATACACCGTACCAGTAAAATCATCTCAACTTCGTTTCTTTCCTTAAGAAGGAATACATATTCATTGTTATAAATTCTGCTGATATCATCCTTCGCCCTTGCAAGTCTTTGCTGCTCTTCTTCCCACTTCTGTTGAGCATTATGAAACGTTTTCTCAGTCTCTGTCACTTTCTGCTGAAGGTTTTCATTGAATACTATTGTTTACAGAAAAAGAGAAAGAAAAAAGAACAAGCAGCATGACAAAACAAATCCAGAAAAAAAACCCCAAACACATAATTATCATCAGGTCGTCTGTGTATATTGATTCCCTGTGGAATTCTGCAACATTAACACTCCAGCACTGGAAAGCATCATCTTCACTATGAAGAAATTAGAAAATTTTGCATTCCTATCACATCTTTCCCACAAGAACACAAGAATGTTTGAGAGATTTCCAAAATTTAAAACACTTTTTTCTCTCTGAAAAGAATAAAAACTTGGGATAACTCTTTGTGGGTCCCTTCCAAATCAGCATATTCTGTGATTCTGTGAAATTACTTCTTTCTAGAATGGAGGACTTATGTTCAGATTTTTGCATTTTGCCAGTTCATTTCCAAGTGTTATTTTTATATAGATATTAGTCTGTATCAATTAAATTTGAACTCAGTTTAAATGACAGTAGAGATAGGCACCACTTCCATGAAAGAGGCTGTAGATAAACCTAGGGCAGGTTGGGCTACCAAGCAAAGACTTAGCTTTTCCAAGGAAACTTAAATGCTCCTCAAGAGACTTAAATTTTCAACCCAAAAATGACCTGAGATGGGTCACTCTTCCATGAAAGCTTAAATGCCACAGAAACATATCATGAAACATTTCATAAACTTCCATAAACATTTCACAACATTTCATAGCTGTAAGCAGCTTTATAGGAGAAAATATTTCCCAATGGCTTTTCATTTTACTGAATACAACTATCTGCATAGGTTTTTAAGTCATCACCACTTTCCAACAGGTTTTTATTTCAAATCCATCCCAGTTTTCTTCTGAGTCAGGAAAGAATGAAACAAAGAGAACACAGAGATGTCAAGATGACACAGAGAATCAGTGGACACAATGATAGGAAAGGACTGTCAGATGGCATAAAATCAACCCCGAATAAGAACAGCAGAAAAAAAATCTGGAGAAAACATTTAAGGGTACAAGGCATAAATGAAGCATTCTGTCTGAGGAGATATGCTGGGGTCATATCAGAGCACCATGTGAAGTGAGAAAGACTCCAAGTGACAAAGGAAAAGAAAGAGAAATTAATTGCTAAAAAATTAAGCAGCAAAATGATAATCTGATTTCTTTGGCACTTGTCACAGCCATTAGAATTTTGGGAACTTTCAGCCAATGGAATTTATCCTCAATTGACAGATTACTAATTATTGACTATGGTATTGAAAGTAACTAACAGACATATGCATTTAAGAACACATCGCTTGCCTCTGCAAAACCTCTCCTGCTTTTTTTCTTTTCCAGTCCCCTCACCACATTAACCCAGTACATTCAGGAAAGTGACAGGCAGCTCAGCAAACTGGGGTCACTGTTCTGTGGTTCCATCACCATCAGTCCCTCTTGAGTCCTGCCTCTTGGTACCTGCATGACTCCTACACTGGCAAGGAAAGTAGCACACATGGAAAGGAACATAACTTTGCACTAGGTGAGAAACTAGCAGTTCAAATCTTCCATTTGCAATCACAGAGAAATTTCCAAAGGGAAAAAAAATGCCTTTCAGATTGCAATCATAAGATTCATTATTTTTCATATGTTTGCAATCCCTAAACTTTTTGATTATTCATGTGTTCTACTGTCACAACACACATTGCTATAAAAAAGAAGCAAAAATTGTGAGCAGAAAATAAATCAGACATGAACAATGAAAAGCCTGAAGCATTTGAAAAGATGAAAGAAAATAGAAGTACGATGAGAACTTCTGGAAAAAAGCTGCTGGAAATAGTGCAAACAAATGAGCAGGAATTAATTTTTTCTATTCTTTTTTCTCCTTTTTTTCCCTCTGAAATGGACACAGAGATAATCTGGATGTGGAGATGGCCACCATGACTACAGTTTTGTACCGACAGCACAGAAGGAAGAAAAAACAGAAGGTGATGAGCAAAAGGAAAGAAGGGTTGGAAGGCTTAGCCAGTTAGTTTTAATTCACACATGAGACAGTAAGAGTTTTGTGAACTCTTATGAGTTTTCAAAAGCAGATGGATAAGAGATGGTAAGATAAGAGAGATTCAAGAAAAACAGCAGTAAGTAGAAAATTTAATCCCCGCTTCTGACTTACCTTAGTGACATGAAAAAGTCTTAGCCTTTATTCCACCTTTACTTCTTTGAAACCTACCTTGCAGTTCCACAAGTTTGTTTTTTGCATCACTTAGCTCTTCTTCTGCAGTACACATTTTCAGATGGGCACCTTTTCTGGCAACTGCCAATTCATACTCCAGACCTTGTCGAACGGCCTCTCCTCTCTCAAATTCTGACCGTAATTTGATGATCTGTTTTTCATAGTTGGACACCTAGAAAATAAATTTCACAAAGCTGCCAACAACATCCCCTTGAAAAAGTGCAACATGTTACAGAAATACACCTACAGAATACTTTAAAAGGTACTTGGAATCACATTCACAGCTGCCATCTTATTCCACTTGAATTTGAATTACCATCTTGCAACTGGACATTTAAGCACATTTTGGTATTTCACTAGTTTTTGCAAACTGATCCTTTTCCTAGATGAATTTCATGTACCTTAAACATACCCCTCTATTGTTCAAAAAATACACTACCTTAAAAAATTAACCATATATTACTGTCATCTTCCTGCACCTCAGACGAAAAAATTCCTCAAGAGAAACATTGTATTCCAGATGATTTTCTGTAACATTCTGCAACACTCAGAAAAACAGTCAAGTTGAGATCCTAGACTATCAGACATCTAGTAACTCAAAAATATACATACAAGCATAAAATTCAATCCAATAATGCTCAGTAATCAACCAGATGCTATTAATGTTAACACACAACAAACTAAGAATAGAAAACACTTCCAAAAGGGATCTTATACAGCCTGAGAAACAATCTTTGCTGCCAAAAACTGGTTTCAGAAAATCAAGATATTTCAGCACCAGAAGGTGGAAAGGAAAATACATATTCCTTCAGAACAGCTACAAAGTAGCAATATTCTTGCTAATGAGAACTTCATACATGGGATATCACCCATATTACAAAGGATTTCCTTGATGTTGTAGCAAAACTAGTATTGAAATGAAATAGCATTAAGAAAATACTCAGTCATTTCTTTAGTTTGAGTATCAGTTTTTCCACTAACAAACACAGGAAAAGGTGGGTGCTGAGTTGTAATCAGCTCCAGTATATTGCTGCTAGGCACACTTCCCACATTTGCTAATGCCAACCTGGCAGTTGATAGTCTGGTTCAAACTATGCTGCTGAAGAAGTTTTATTACTACTACAGATAGCAATTCTGCTCTAAGCAGTCTCCCAGAAGCAGTTGATGTGGGTGCTCCTTCATCTGCTTCCAGTTAAATACAGCCAATAAATCAAGTTTGATGTTCCACCTACATTTATTATCTGGATATTTGCCCAAATTAAGAGATACCTACTTCTCCCACAATGTCTTACTCTTGTGCTTCAGTTAAATTGTTATTTCCCCATTGGCTCATCAACTGTGGTGTGATTGCAAAAAATGGATCCATAGAATTATCTGGATTAAAACAAACAAACAAACAAACAAACAAACAATCTCTTACATTGAGCTGGGGATGCACAAGATTCTTCTGCATTTTGCTGTTGAGAAGTGCTTGAGTTACCTACCACACCTTTAACCACTAACAATGACAGCAGAGGTGCTGACAATACCTATGAACAGGTATGAGAGGTCTGTACAGTGACACCTTTCATGATATTTTCTAGCTACTGACTGTGCTTTTGATCCACCATGTGAGAGTATTATTCCAGTGAAACAAGATGACATTTATTCCAAGAGTAAAATAAGGCAAATAAAAAAGAAGTCCTTACTTCTTGATTGTGTTGAATAGTTAAGTCCAAATTTTCTTTTTTAGCTTGAAGAAGTTTCCATCTCAGGCCTAAAAATTCTGATTCATTGCTCTTCTGTAGTAAATCACATTCTGCATTATGTAAGCTGCAAAATATTGTTTTTAAAAAAATAAGTATTCCTTTTAAGCTTTAATGCTCCCTTATTTCAATTATCAGATTATGGGTCCAAAGCTCTATATATTCACTTAAGTAAAACTACACCTACTGTAGCTTATTATGCAAACTATGAGAGATGTAGAAGCAGGAAATTACATCAGATATGCACTTGGAATTTCCCTAAGTCGATTTAAGCATGTTTTTAATGATTTTTCATTATCTTTATTATTGAGTCAATAACTTTCCAGGATGCTTAAAAACATCATTCCAGTAACATACATCAAAATGACTAGCAAGTTTCTGTTTGTCTCTTCAGTAAGGCTCATTTTTTAACATGGATTACTGTCTCAAAAACAACACTGTCAAAAAACAAACACATACATGTGGAATAAACTTCACTCTTTTACATTTTGTTTTCCAAGATATATACATCTAAACTACAGATAAATGATTTATCACAAACAAAATGCAAAGTAAGGGTCTAGTCTCTAAAATACTTGGTTATGTTATTTCCACTGCTTTTACAGCCAAAAGAAAATCTGCTTGGTAGGTAATGGGATTCGTCTCTGAGGAACACAAGTAATATCAAAATAATCAAAACAAGCTTTTGTGTAGAGAGTCAAAAATTAGTATAAAAATACATATTTAATTAACTAACTTAATAATCTTACAATCAATTATTCTAACTTCAAAGTGGACAACTCTTGAAGTATTTCAGGAGCTTAAACTCGGTGTTCACATAATTTTATAGAAGTCCTTTTTCAAATTATTAAAACTATGTAAGAATGGCTGTAATAATCAGTTGCTCCACACAAAAGTAAAAGTTGCCAGGGCCACTAAATATGAATTAAACTACAAAAAGAAATATGATTCAATTAAACAAAAAAATGGCATCATTTCATGTAGAGCTGAAAATACTAAAATAATTTAACTTAGTCTACATGAAGTCTTAAGTATTAATTACAGAAAGAATAGTATAATTAAATACCATTATATTGGGTTTTCCTACATTAAAAAAATGATCACTTTACTCCTAGATTTATGCACAGGCACCATCAACATTTTTCACAACTAAAACCTGATGATATATGTTTTCTCTCATAGGCTGACTTGCACACATGACATCAACAAGAGGAACAGTATTATAAATTAAATGTAACCTTTAAAGACATTAATAGCAACAAATGATGAAATTTCAGGATTTTAGCTGCAGCCTATAAATATTTTACAATTTAATAAATTCGGTCAAATCTTCATTTAAAAATAAGGTAGACTTCACCTGTGTGATCAGAATAATTGTATGTCATCAGTAATTATTCCACGGGGTGCTGTGTACTTGACACTTTTTATATTTTTAATGAATGTAGGAGATAAGGACCATTAAAATCCACATGTACTGCAAGAAAACTACTAGCACATTATTACCTCTCAATATCTACTGCAAGACCCATACCCAGAGAAACCAGCACATCTCAAAGGGCAAACAATCAGCAAACAAATAAGTAAAATCACATATCATTATTTTAAGCAATTCTTAGCTAATGCAATAAGAAGATATGGTGGTAAGTGATGCAGGAAGTAAGAAGAATCTGAACAGTGAGAGTGATGCTTTTTCACTGGTCCTAAAATCATGAGTTAGGTGATATAAAGAGGTTACCTTTAACAGGATCCTTAGGTGCACAATTCACCAGGTGGAAAACATTGAAAATGCACATGTAGCATAACATGCATAACAATTTATATATTTTAGCAAATTAGCATATCTGACAAAAATCCCCAGTTAGAGACATAGGTAACCTCTTCCCAGTTCAACCTTCTTTGAATTCACCTCCTTACACAGGAACTAAACTTTGTTTATGAAAATGTGCCTTGGAGAGCTAGTTTCAACCTTGGCTTCCCCAAGAATCTAATCTTGGACCCCCAGCTTGGAGCCACTGGGGAATTTGTTTTGTCTTTCTTTCTATCAGAGTAGGTAAAATGCTAGCTACAAATACTATGATAGGCTACAGAGCTACAAATATATGTGTAAAGAATATAGAGAATACGTAAAAGAAAAAAAAAGGCAAAAATCAATTCGGCATCAAGAGCACCGGTAAACTGTATAAAAGGTTGTTTGTGGGCATCCTACAATAGGTTGATAGTTTGTGGGCAGTGGAGAGGTCATTCTGCTTACTTAAGCCTTATGATATTTAATTCTCCTTGCAAGGAGAGCACATGGGATGAAAGCAAGGGAGCAACTACTTTTTGTAAAGTAACTGAAAAGAAACACCTTCAAATCTTTGAGTAAATTACTTCAGTTTTTATGGCAATCAGCTTTAAATAAAGTTCTTCCTTTCAACCCTTCTATTAATTATCCAGAAGAAAAAAAAAAAAAAAAAAGGTACACTGTAGATACCTGCACAATAAAACTTGCTCAGAGAAAAATTTAACTATGTGTGTAACTGGACCAGTAGAGGGAAAAAAAACCACCACAAACAAGTTACATGACACTACAAGTAATAGCAAATTAAGGACATTATAGAAATGAAAAATGTGAATAACAGCATTAAGACAAACAGCATAACAGTAACTGGGGGGGAAAAAAGCATTAAAAATAACTTCTTTATGCACAGTTTCTAAATTTACAATATTATTAGTAAGAACTTAGAAATATAAAGCAGAAAAGCCTATTTTTGTTCTTGGTATAGAACCAAATCAGCAACTTAAAAAAAAACTACTAGAAAACTGACCGAATATTATTATGTTACCACTTCACTATTTTATTTGTTTACTTAAACATTTTCAAATAAAATAGGGATTATCATTAATTAGTCACCTTATTTTGGTGGTATTTTCTTTAATCCTCACAGCATCATCAGCACATGCAGTAAGTACTTCATGAAAGCTTCATACTACCTAATGTACAAGAGTCTTCTTTCCATATTCACTTACCTAGTAAAAGTGCTACAAGCCTAAAGTTCTTGGAAGCTTAAGTCCTAAAATCAGACAAAATCCCTGGGAAGTTTCAAATCATGTATGATTTGCAGTCTAAGAGGAATTCAGAGACTGCTTTGCACTTCCATTTTGACATATTAATAGTTCATTGATCATTGGTTTTGAATGCAAATACATATTTTAGCAACTAGAGCTTTTATCTAAGACACCATTTTTGGTAGTAAGCATATTTTGGTAGTAAGCTTTAAGAAAGCATATGCGCAGGGGAAATAGCTTTTGAGTTCTACATCACAGAACACTCAAAAATTCACATTCACTTTACAAGTCCGCTAATTACAAAGAACATCACAGAGAACCAGTTTTCACCAGCTTTTCTTCCATATTTGACTGAAAATGTAATTTTGTATCAGAGGAACTTTCTTTCATTTACTATTGTAGCAGTGTAATTATGCTAAACTTCTGCAGTTGAAGAAGCAGTCTGTAGCCTGACTTCCCCCAAACAAAGTACCTATTCACTGAATTTTGCTATTTCTATACAACTGCAGGTTCTTACAATCAGAATTTAAATAATGACAAATAGCTCTCACAGTCAAGATAAACAGAATGAATTAAAGTTTACTTTAATTGTGCCAAAGATCAAGTATGTATCAGGTTAAAAAAAATAAGAGCCATGTGCAAGACCTATAACCAACCTCTACCCTCACAGCTGTTGCAGAAAACTCTTCTGGAGCTCTAGGACATTGTTCCTGAGTGGAAACAGACACTACCTCTGTCATGTCTCCTATGCCCATGTGAGAATTCCTGCACAGCAGATGGCCAGTATGCACACCTGCAATGATGGAGTGAGCACTGCCAAAAATTCAAAAAAGTAAAAAACTCCTTAACAGCAATGTAATATTAAGAAGCAGGAATTCTTTATTCGACTAGATGCATAAGGCAGTAGCTCCTTCTACAGTCTTGCATGCTGAGTAGAGAAAAGTTTCTGTTTATATACTGTATTTTGTATACATATCCATTGATTGTCCCAAAATAAACATACACACGATAGTCATTTCCCCACTATCATTAAAGTATTTTCCCTCTCCTTTACATGTGTAGTCTTCTGTCCTGGGGGTCGCTCTGGTAGTCCATAGTGGTCAGGGACCCCAATGCTACAGTTAGTTGAGCTGGCAGGGCACTGGGGCTGGGGAACTTCCAGTTCTCCTTCTTACACAATGGGCATTGTGCAGTTCTATAGGCCAGTGGTTTCAGGAGAACAAGCATTGTGTTAGCTCACCAGGTGTAGACAATTTATCATCTGCTAACATGACAATATCAGTGGACAAAGGAAAGGCTACAGATGGCATTTATCTGAGCTTCTGTAAAGCCTTTGACATGGTCCCCCACAACATCCTTCTCTCTAAACTGAAGAGATGGATTTGATGAGTGGACTGTTGGGTGGATATGACAGTAGTTGGACAGTGGCATCCAGAGAACAGTGGTTAATGGTTCAGAGTCCCAAAGGACATCAGGGACAAGTGGTGTCCCTCAGAGTCCAGTGTTCTTTAATATCTTCATTAATGACATAGATGAAGGGATCAAGTGACACCAAGCTGAGTGGTGCAGTTGCCACACCTGAAGGCCAGGATGCCATACAGAGGGACCTGGACAAGCTCAAGAAATGGGCCCATGGGAATCTCACAATGTTTTACAAGACCAAGTGCAAGGTGCTGCACCTGGGTCAGGGCAAACCCTGGTGCCAACACAGGCTGGGGATGCACAGATCAGAGCAGCCCTGCCCAGAAGGACTTGGGGGTGCTGGTGAAGGAGAGGCTGGACAGGACCCAGCCATGGGCACTCCCAGCCCAGAAAGACAAATGTGTCCTGGGCTGCATCCAAAGCAGCGTGGGCAGCAGGGGAGGGAGGGGATTCTGCCCCTCTGCTCTGCTCTGGTGAGACCCCACCTGCAGTGCTGCATCAGCTCTGGGGTCCCAGCACAGGAAGGACATGGACCTGCTGGGGAGAGTCCAGAGGACGCCCAAGAAGTTAATTAGAGGGATAGACCACCTTTCCTGAGGTGAATTGGTGAAAGGTTGAAGGAATTGTTTTTGTTCAGCCCAGAAAAGAGAAAGCTTCAGGTCAGGGTGACCTAATTGTGGCCTTCCAGTATCTGAAGGGAGCCTACAAGGAAGACAGAGAGAGACTTTTTACAATAACATGTTGTGACGGGACAAGAGAGAATGGTTTTAAACAGAAGGAGAGTAGGTTTAGATTAGATATTAGAAAAATTCTTTACTGTGGGGGTGGTGAGGCACTGGAACAGGGTGCCCAGAGAAGCTGTGGATGCAACATTCCTGGCAGCTGGCTCAAGGCCTAGGTGAATGGGGCTCTGAGCAATCTTGTCTAGTGAAAGTTGTCCCTGTCCAGAGCAGAGGGTTGGAATTCAATGATCTTTGAGGTCTGTTCCAACCCTGGCCATTCCATAATTCTAAGATCTAATAACTGTATTGACATGGCATAGCTTGCATATACCACATCGTATCTGGCTCTTCTTCAGTCTGATTTACATAATTTCAGGGATCTAGAAAATAAACTACAAAAAACAGGAGCTATATTACTAGACTTAAACAAATGAAGCTCACCTTCTAGCTTCTGTGACAGAGTAGTTGACTGGAGAGGATGAACTCATGATGGCCAATAGGCAGATTTTTAAGCTGCATAAACTGTAAACTCTGGAGAATGAATTGTTGACTGTATATACATTTATTTGACAAGCTTCCAAGATGATTCTTTCATATCATAAAAACATTAAAATCTGTAACACAGACATGCTTTAGTTTATTTGGCAATGTAATGAAAAAATAACTCATTAATACTCACAAGCAGGTAGAAAACAGTGTTACTACTATGTCATGTGAACAATTACCAAGTATAATTTTACAGTTTTACACAACTGTAAGAATTGTACTTCTAGTCCTCTAAGCTTAAATACAATAGATTAATACATACATATATAGTAACATAGCAGAATATCGCCTGCCAAGGTTTTCAGAATATCAATAAAAATTACTTTGTTTGCATACATTGATCCTCTATCTTGTCAGAATATTACAAACTCCATTTCTCCTCAAAATATTTCTGTTGAAGATAAATGCATATACTATGATTGCATGTATTAGGTTTGCTGTCTGATAACAGCCTTTAACACAGCAAGTCTTTCAAGCGTTTTACAAACCTGGAATTTTCTATTTGAACATATTTTTATTGTATTAGATAAATCAGCAACAGTGAGGACTACACAGGAGGAATACTAAATTGAACTATAACTCCACTCACCTTCAGAAAAAATCATTCATTTAGTGTTACAATAAAAAAGAAATCAATACAGACAATATATTTATAACGCAGACCTTAAAAAAAATCCATTGCTTACTTCAAGTTGCACAGCAAACTCATTAATGACCTGTTTTCATTAATTAAAGCAAAGTACCATGAAACATAAACTGTATTCAACATTAATGAGACATGAAGGTTTGTTTTGGAACATGGCAGCAGATGGACACCCATATTAAAGTCCAAATCAGGAAACCAGCCTGGACTCCATCTTTACCATCCCTGGCTTGCAGTCACATGATTGCAGCATCATAGAATAAGCTGAGTTGGAAGGCATCCATTAAAATCATCGAGTCCAACTCCCAGCCCTGCACAGGACACCCCAAGAGTCACACCATTGTCCAATGCTTCTTGGACTCTGTCAAGCTGGTGCTATGACCCCTGCCCTGGGGAGCTGTTCCCAGGGTCCATCCACCCTCTGGGTGAAGAAACTTTACTGAATATCCAACATAAACCTTCCCTGACTCAGTTTAATGTCATTCCCTCAACTCCTGTCACTGGTCACCAGAGATAAAGGATCACTGCCTACCCCTCCACTTCCCCTTGAGAGGAAATTGTAGACCACACTGAGGTCTCCCCTCAGCCTCCTCTTCTGCAGGCTGAGCAGACCAAGTGACCTCAGCCACTCCTCATAAGGCTTTCACCTCCAGACATTTCACCAAACTTATGGCCCTCATTTAAATGCTCCCTAATACTTTAATGTCTTTTTTATATTGCGGTGCCCAATGGCAGCAGTTTGTATAATACAATAATATAAATTGATTTTATTTATTCCAGTTGCTAATAACCTGCAGTAGAAAGATGGAAAAGAAAAAAATGCATTTCTGCTTCAATCTATAATTTTAACAGCAAATGCAGCAAAAATAAACTTATTTCTAAAAACTCTGTGTTTTTTGTTTTGGATTTCCTGTTTGTTTGTTTGTTTGATTTGTTTTGTTTTTACAGAAAAGCAGTATATTCATATAGAATAGCTAGATGCATCCTTTGTGATTTTTAACATCAACCCACCAGAACTTACCTTGGTGCATGTGTTCGTAAGACTCAAAACAATAATTGCCATGCAACAGTCACTCACACTCCTAGAGAAAACAGCACAGCTTTCTTTCCATCTCAAATGGGAAAATAGTTGAAAATCTCATTTTTGAAGTATAGACTGTAGTATAATTTCTAGGTACAAGTTAAGTTCCATTAAATTATTGGTGACTTCCATACGGAAAATTTTAACTTTATGTGAGAGAAGAAAATCTCGACAAAGTACTTGTGGTACTGTATTTAACAAAAATTAACTACTTAGATAAAAAAGAAAATGAGGCATCCTGGTATAGGAAACTATATCTCTATCAATTATGCCAAATTTTCACATTAAGACATAGCCCTGAACACTAAGAAACTAGTTTTTCATACCACCCTTTTCTTAATATTTATTGCCAAAAAAATGTATTTGGCTTTATACCAAAATCTGAACAGTAGAAAAAGAAGAAAAATGGTACAACTAAACAGATGCAGCAGAAAAAAAAATCTGTCTCAAAACATAAGCAAAATCTCCTCTGACACATTCACACCACCCTGAAGGTTTAGAACCTTCTGAAATTACTTTTAAGTCTTTTAATTATTTGGACGGGAGGGGGAAATGGAATATCTAATGATTGTTTTCTGGGAATGATAATGATTTTGAATATACAACATTTCTCTGCTAAGATGCACATCCATAGTTTACTATCACACAAATGGATACACTCCAAAAGTATGCTATTTCAATTAGTAAAAAAAAAAAAAAAAATCAAGGGGCATGGAGTGGCTCGTAAGAGCCCCACAATTAAACAAAAGAGTTAAGAAGTTTTTGCTTGAGGAGGTAATATATTCGATGGATGTTACCTATAAAACTTGAGTCATACTCTCCTCACGAACTTCTGAACATGTTTAACTAACTTTATGAAGGCCATTGATTTAGACTGGATATGGGGAAGAAATTGTTTATTGTGAGGGTGGTGAGGCACTGGTACAGGTTTCCCAGAGAAGCTGTGGATGCCCCATCCCTGGAAGCGCTCCAGACCAGACTGGATGGGGCTCTGAGCAACCTGGTTTAGGGTGAGATGTCCCTGCCCACGGCAAAGGAATGGAACTGGAGGATCTCTAAGGTCCCTTCCAGCAAATTAAATCTAACCAAGACGTACTATTTTAAAACACACAAAACTGTGAGGAACTACCACATCTGCGCTGCAGCCTATGAAAGCCCACCAGTCCCGGCTGAAGGAACCACTAGCTTTCCACTAACGCAGGCTGAAAAGTTTCAAGCAAGCTAAAGACCAAAGCAGCAGCAGCCCTTGCCTCCGCCGGTCCCGGAGCGGCGCTGGCCTGGCGCTTTACCTGGCAGGAAGGGCTGAGGGAACAAGGGCAGAACAGAGCTCCAGCAGCAGCACTCCGAGGCCACCGGGAAGCGCCGGGAAGAGCCGCGCCGTTTCCAGGTCCCGCCGGGAGGACGCGGGCGGCGCCGGGCGCCTTCCCAACGGCGACTTCCGGGCGCGGCGGAACGGCATCAGCGGGCGGTGCGGCAGCGCGCACACCCCGCACGGCCTGGGGGGTAGCGATCCTGAGCTCCAAAAAATGTAATATGCGCATAGGAAACGAAAATGACCGACTGACGTGAGGGGCAGGTTGAGGTGTGGATGTCCTCGAATTCGGGGCAGCATATTCTTCACTCAGATTACCAAAAGAAACAAACAGGTAAATGATTTTGAGAGCGGGGTGGATGAGGGAGACTCGTAACAAGGTTACCGGTCCCCTTCTGTTCGCCTCACTGCACTAAGGGAAAGATTCTTGGAAGCAACTCAACTGAGAGATTTCAAGACCCAGATGTAAACATATATGACGTCAAACAACAATGGCGTAAGAGTGAATAAAATCCACCCTACAGTATCCTGGAAAAGTGGACAATAGCAGTAACATGTCAGTGACATATCCTTTAAGGTAGAAATTGAAGTTTTAATAAAAAGAAAAAAAGCTCTGTAATATTTTCACCCTCTACGATAAAGACTCAAAACTTAATTTCTAGTTTCTGACTTGATTTCTATAATTGGCTTTTGCCTGTGGCTTTTCTGCTTCTTCATCATGCAGTTATTCTAAATGTCTTGTGCCAAAAGAAGTAAGTTCTTAGCCAAGATTCACAAAAGTAGATTTCATTATGTTGCAGCATGGCTGGGGTTCTTTTTAACAAAAATGCAGTGAAGAGGACGTCCTCTCTGCTGTTGTCTGATGAGTAGCCAAAAATTAATATGATAAAAAATGGCCTTGGCTAATGAAAAAATATGGATTATGTGATAATATGAAAGGAAACAGAGACTTAGCATCATATATGAATTATCTGATAGGTTTTGGCAGTATAAAGACTTGGAAGATTCTGAACCAGTAATATTAGCCTATCTGCCCAAAACGTCCCACATACTGTTTTTTACATTGATTCACCAAAATTGCTTTAGAAACAATGCTATTGCTGCATGCATGTAGTTAAACAAGCACCTTTCCTTCCTTCCATGCTGAAAAATATGTCTCATATACAGAATCATAGAATTATTCAGGTTCAAAAAAATCTCCAAGATCATTGAGTCCTACCATTAGCCCAGCACTGCCAAGGCCACCACTAAAACATGTCCCTAAGTGCTGTATCTATATGTCTTTTAAATACCACCAGGGATGGGGATTTTTGCCCCAAGTGGTCATTCATTTTTACAGAGGAAGAAAGTTTTTTATCTGTCTTAATATATTGATGATTTTCTATTTTTTATGAGAAAGTTGATGTTGGGGATATGAGCTTTGTCACCCCCAAGAAAATCAAACAAATTTGACTTGTTTAAGCCATCAGAAAGTTGCACTTTGTTCTTGCTTAATACAGATGGTGTGAAGTTTTACAGTTAACGTTTATAAAGCAACATTTTGCATTTAAAGAGGAGAGATCCTAGAATAAATCACAGCTTGCTCAGTGGCAACTGCAGTGGGTGTTTTGGGCCTGACTTGAGTTTCAGTATCAAAACTGAACGTGATAAGATGATTCTTCTCCCAAGGACTTACTTTTATGTTCAAAGTAGCACAGAGGGCAGCTGGCAGAAAACTGACCTGTAAAACTTGTGCATCAGGCCACACACCAAGGATGAAAAGTTGAACACAAAGTGGCTAGGTCTGCCCCTGTGAAACAGTGTAAGGAGTAATTTTTTGTGCTACTCTTACAGCTTTCTACTGGTTCTACTCTTACAGCTTTCTACTGGTTTGGGCACCCATTGTATGGCACAGACACAGTACGCTGTGACTTGCAGGTGGTGCTGTGTGCGGCTATCACATAGGACCTAAGCCACAGAGAGCTGACAGGCAAGCTAATTTTTGATGCAGAACTAGATTTAGATACAACAGGACAGGCAGACTGTAAGAAAGAAGGTAGTGGGTTTATATCTGGTTTTGAGGTCTTCTCCAATGTGGAAAAAGGTATTTGTGGGGAGGCTGGTAGTGGCTGATGCACTCAGCAAGGAGATCAGCTGACAGAAACAGGAGAGGAGGACACAGTGGCATGAAACGCTAGGTGAGGAGCAAGGTTATTGCGGATTGATAACCAAGCCAGGAGAGAATAGATACGGAGAGGACAGGGGGAGCAACATTGTCTCAATTAGTAGCAAACCTAGTTATAAAACAAAACCAACCAACCAAACCAAAGAAAACCGCCGCCAAAACCAGGAGCTAATGGCAATTAAGCAGCAGGTACGGACTCTATTACAGACTTCAGAAAATAAAACCGTGGGTTCTGTACGCTGGGAGAAGTCGAGACATCAAAGCAAGTGGGGAGTACCTGGGCATCATGGGCAGCTTTGAGGCCGGCAGCAAAACGGGATGAGAAGCCCGGGAAGGGGACGGCTCTCTAACAGAGCTCGTGGGGGTGAGACACACAAAGGGACCCGCGGGGACAGTGGCACCCGCCCGGTGTGCGGAGGAGGATGGCGCTTTTAAGCAGACCAGGCTGTCAGTGTCTGGGCACAGCCCACTCGTCCCTGTGCGCGGCTGCTCTCGGCTCGGCTCCCGCCGCGGTCGCGGCCGAGGGCGGTCCCGCAGCCGAGCCGCTGCAGCTCCACCTCCTCCGCCTCTTTTCTTCCTCCTCATCCACCTCCGCTCCCTCCAGCGGCGCCGCGGCCGCCCCGCCCCCACCGGGGGAGGAACGAACCACTTTTCGACTGCGGGGAGAGGGAGCGAACGAGGCTTTCCCCATTTCTGTCTCGAGCCCTGCCTCGAGTCCTGCGGACTCCTTCCCCTTGTGGCTGCCCGCATTTTTCCAGGCGCGGAGGCGGGAACCGAGCCATCTGTCTTACGGCGGGGCGGGCGCCGAGCCCCGCCGGCGCTCCGGAGCTCCCCCGCCGCCGCGGTGCGGCGTGCCGGGTGGTAGCGGCCCCCGGGCGGGAGGAGGCGGCGCAGCCGTGTTTCGCGCGGCGGGCGGCGGGCTGGGCGCCAGCGCGGTTGGTAGTGGGGAGTTGCATCGCCGCTGGTGAAGCGGCGGGCGGGCTGGGGAGAGGGAGGAAGGGGGGTAAGGGGGAAGAGGGAGAGAGAGAAAGAGAAAGAAAGGGATGGATGGAGGAGAGGAGGGCGGGCGGGAGGAGTTTCTTTTCCGCGCGCCCCCTCCCTCCCCCCTCGTTCGCCCCTGCAGCGCTCTCGCGCCATCGTGCCCGTGAGGGGGCGAGCGGCCGTGAGGGGGCGGGGGCGATCGGGACGAGGTGGCGGGCGGCTCTCGCGGCCGGGGACGGCCTGGCCCTGCCCGCGGGAGGGGGCTGCGGCTGCGGAGTGCCCAGGGGGTCTCTCTGCAGGGGTGAAGGGCGGGCACAGCGCAGCTTGCCCCAGCCAGGGGCCGCCCGCCCTTGCTGACGTGCCGTCTTGTTTTGCCCTTCTCTGCGCTCCCCCGCCCCGGGGTGTTATCCCGGCAGCGAGTGGCACCTCGTGTGGCTGGCAGTGCCTCGGTGGTTGCTGGAGGCGCAGAGCCCTTCTCTCAGCCCGGCTCTCCTGGCGGCAACAGGGCGTCACGTCGGTGAGAAAACATGAGCCGAGATTTCAAACCCGGGGACTTGATCTTCGCCAAGATGAAAGGTTACCCCCATTGGCCGGCCAGGGTAAGGCTCCCCCTCCTCCCTCTGCCGCGTTCTCTGCGGGGTGCGCTCACACACCTGTGGTGAGCAGCGCCTTCCGCTTCACCTCCTTCGAGGGAGGACACGGGGGTAGAAGCGGCTTTGCAGTCACATTGCAGATCCGTAACAAGTAGCCCTCTCAAGCAGTCATTAGTTGTCCTAATTTGTGTAACGCGGCTTTACGGAATGAAGACCGCTGTATGGTAGCGTGACACTGGAGCTGTGCAGGCCCCTAGAGCTGTACAAAAAATGATGCCCCCAAATTACTGCTCTTTCTTGGCAAAAGAAAAGCACGAATTTGTGGCAGGATTACTCCTAAGTGGGCTGTGTCTACTGTGCTGTCTGTTAAATAGGCTTAAGTGTATGTGGTAACTTGTCCAGTCGTTTTCTCTGCTCCCGTGCAAGTTCTGGGACTGCTGTAGGTAATTTGTTGGATGTGGGAATGGAGGTAAAAAGATACTTAGCTGAAATGCTGACTTAGGAATTGGGGTTCTTTTAATGTTTATTACCCTTTAGGTAGTGCTTCACATTTGGGCTTCCACAAGTTATCAGGTTAGCATAAGGGTAGGAGGTCTTGCACTTGCTTTTCCTTAAGGACTGGCAGTATGTGGATGAAATTGAATTGTGCCTTTTACCTGTAACACATTATAATCTCTCCTTTTAAAAGAAGTGGTCATGTGAAAAGTGTCTCTGTAAACTGAAAGTAATGTAATTTTCAATTGTTGCTAATACTGGTTTTGATTCTGCTATATTTTTTTCTACATATTGTTAAAAAGAGATCTCAATTCCTGCTTTACTTCTCCATAGCTTTTTGTATTCCCATTTTAATGCTTAATTTTTACATATTTCTCCCTAAACTGTTCTTGACTGTTACTTGATTTGAATTATAATAGGCTGTGTTTTTTTTTAGGTGGATGAAGTTCCTGATGGAGCAGTAAAACCTCCTATGAATAAAATGCCTATTTTCTTTTTTGGCACCCATGAGACGTAAGTCCTCTATGTTTCAGGGTCGTATCTTTTTCATTTTAAAGTGCTGTGACAACAAGTTATCTTGTCTGAATGTAGTGTATTTCAAGCTATTGTATTTATTAGCACATCATCTAAATTGATCTCTTTTGTCAAGACATGCTTCTCTAAAATTTGTTTAAGCTGTTAAAGTGAATGGTAGACTATAACTATAATATGCACACTCTGCTTATCAGAAGAAAAAAATTGTACCCACAGTGGTGTGGCTGATTGGTTTTTCTTTTTTTCTATAGTGAATTTAATTATAGTCCTGTATATTCTCAAAATTCTCCATACTATATTCTCAAAGCAAGTCAAACATGCAAAATTTGAGGAACAGATAATCAGGTACTAGGGTTGGTTTTTTTGGTATTTTTCTGGTGAGGTGTTGGGTTGTAGGTGGTGTTATGTTTATGAGATCTGGAGAGAGGTGAGGAAGTGCAGTTAGCTTCATACCTATCAACCTACAAAATACTGACCTGTTTGTACTTTGAGCAGTGTTTTGTGGTCATACAGTATTTGCTTTGAGAAGCTGTATGTCTTCCACTGCTGAATTTAATAGAAAATATTCTGGGATTTATGCAGTCCTGTGTTTTTGAAAATAACTGTGTTACTTTATAGCATGACTGGTTCGGTTAGTGTAGATTTAAGACATCAGATTCAGTGCTCCATTTGTTGTTTGAGTTGCTAAAAGAAACCCAAGCAATTTAAACCTATATTGGTGTGCTTTTAATTTTTCTGTTTTTCGTAATAAAATGGCAGATTGAAGTTGTGTGCAGAAGTTGTCCATTTCTTGCATTTTGTGGAAGGATCTTGCTTTTTTATGTTATTAAATCTGTTGAAATTGCTTTAATCTGGAACTTTGCATCTGTCTTTTAGTAAGCCTTGATAAGACAAGATACATTGCCCTGATGAATTCAAGAGTAAGCATCCCCTACTGTTGACGTTACTTGTTAGTATTTAAGAAGCGATTTCTGTGATGAAAATCATATCTATACACTTGGCCCATCTATTTTTTTAAGCTAGTCTCATCTTTCAATAGACCTTTCAAGGACTGCATTTTTTTAGTTTGGTTGGGGTTTTTGGGTGTGTGTAATTTTGTGGATAAAGAGGAGTTCCTGGAATTCGATTCATGATTGCGAGGTTTGTCTTGACAGTTGTTTTAATTACAATTTTAAATGTGTTAGGTTACCTTTTTTTCGTTAAAATTTTCCCACAACTGAACTTTTTCTTTGGCAACTGCAATGCAATGCTGCTTTGGTTCTGCCACTGGTGAAGTGTGTGTCATTCTGGATTGCACTGGGGTTTTGTGCAGTTGTAAATAAGTTCAGGAATGCAGGTTGAATGTAAGGGAGACTGAAATAACTCCTCATCTAAAGTTTTAAAAACACTGGTGCAAGTTTTGAGAAGTTTTATGTCCTACTTCAGATTTAGCTTAGGGCTCCTAAGAGATCTTTGGGTTTGCAAGGTTTGGTGATTTGGGGGTTTTTTTTATAGTTTCCATGAGTAATTTGAAGTATTTGTTCCTTACTCTGATGTAGTTACAAAATAAAGTTTTGCTGCGATCTTGTTTTTGTTAGGCTCTAGGATCCAGGTTACTACTTTTGAGGAATCTATAGAATACAAGAGGAACTTCCTGATTCTGTTTCACACACATTGTAATGTACAGGGCATTCCATGATCTAGCTGTCTCCTGGTGCTTGTTAAGCATATTTCTTGTCTTCAGCTCTCTAGAATGGTAGCAGGTGAATCTTACAATTCTTGGTCTCACTCCTTACAGCAGATACCTGTAAATAACAATAGGAAGGAACAGGTGGCAAAGGAGACTGGTGTTCTATGGCATGTAATTTTGCTTAGGTTTCTAGCTGTAAAATGGTGTCTTCAGTGATCCATCAGGAATTATGTAGAGTTAACAATTTCTTGTACTTTTTTCATGGGAATTAAAATAAATTTGGTAAACTTCTTCTGTGCTGTGCTTCTCACAGTTAAGACACATTGTGCAAAGTTAGGCACTCTAACTTCAGCATTTTAGTAGGCTATATATGTACAGTCTATCTTACTGTAAGTAGAGGCAACTCTGAAAACCCACATAATCAGTTTATCATGCCAAAAAGTCCTGTATAAAGGATGACAGGATTTCAGGCTGTGTGGCTAGTTACAACGGGGAAAAGGAAAGCAAGACTGGCTTGGGAATATTTCTTGCTTTACTTTTAGAAATAATATTTATTCAGTTTATGAAATTACTGTAAATAAGTATTAACCTGTACTTTGCAGTGTTTTGTTTTCTCTTAAATTTTGTAAAAAAAAAACCCAACTGAATGTGTTAGTACCTAGGGAGAGTAATAACATTAATACTATTTTAATAAATACTTTATTTGGATATGTTGTGGGAGTAGATCATATTAGTACAAGTTTTGTTTGGTCACAGACAAACAGGTCACACTGAACTCTAGTTTCTGGACTTGATGTTTTAGGGTAATCTCTTTTCATTCAGTTTTTCTTGTTCCTTTTTCTTTTTTGGTATATGAGGATTAAACTGCAGCAGCTCAGTAAGCCTCATAACCTTTTCACAGTGGCTGTTCTCTGGTGTTTTTCAGTGCCTGACAATATGGGCAAAGGCATAGAGACTGGAAAAATGCTTTTTTTCAGAGAACAGGGAAGAAGAGGGGCAATGTTTTTCCTATTTTTGTCTCTCGCGGTTGCTCTGTCTCCCTGCCCATCTTTTTGGTCTGTGTATATAAGCTTTGCAGGTGCATGTTTCCCACACTGGCTGAATCCTCTCTAACTATCTCTTGCCAAGAGGTGGGTGATTTGCAATCTAATCTGACAATGGCTTACTTAATACCTTGTGATCGTAGATAAGTGTTTACTGCTGGAGTAGAAAATGCTTAAGCTTTCAGTGAGATCCTACGTTTTTTCTTTTTTCTCCCCTCCTTTTAGTGGGATGTAAGTCTGAAGTAGCTGCTTGTTTTTTAAGGATAGTGAAGGAAATAGTGGAGTGGAGCTTAGAAGTATCTGTTTAACTTTACCATGAGCCTAGTACTTTAGAAAGCAAGTATCTGCAACTTTTCAAATAGTTGGGTGTAATATATTTGCAGTTGGGTGTATAGCAGCAGGTAGATTGGTACAGTGAAATCCTAACTTCAAAAGGCCATGAAAGTAGAGCAGAAATGAAATAGTCTTTGATGTTCTTCAGCATAAACCATAATACTGGTTTTCAGTAACATGGTACCTGGCTTTCCCAAGTCTTACCTTGGAGATGCTAGTAGTGAATACTGTGACTTTATCATGTGAGAAAAGCTAATAGGTAAAAGCTTTAGTTCAACAGCTAACAGTAGGGATGGGAGTGTTTTTTGTTTGTCTGGAAAAGATATGCAGGCAGCATCAAGACTGTTCCAAGAGTGTCTTAAAAATAAAATAATTGTCGTGTTTACTTCACCAAGAAAATAACTGGGAGAGAAACTTAAAATAATAAAGTCTTTATTGTTCAAATTTCATAAATCAATTTGTGATATCCTATTGTCAGAGCCTGAAAAACTACTGAATTAATGATATTCTTACGTAGCATTCTTGAAAATATGTGGGCAGAGAGTGTGTTCAGGTGGTGCTTTTCCACATCCAACACAATAAAAATATTCAAGGATGTGTTATTCCTAACACTTAAGCATGGTTTTCTTCTGTAGGGAAGCAATTGCTCTTTCTATTTGTTTGTAAGCTACTTAGTTTTTAATTGATCTGGTTCGCAGTAGCTGATTGACTTGCTTGCTGCAATCTTAAGATGCAGTGTTCAGCATTCTTCTCCCAGATACACAATGCTCTGGGAAGGAGGGAAGTCTTTCTGTTGGTGGTAGTAATGGAAACCTTGGGCTTTTGCAGGCCAAAGTTCAGAAAACTAAGGACTCTAGCAGAATAGTTGTTACAGTAGTAATGAATTTAATAACACTTGGTGCTTGCTTTTTTGAAAAGACTAACAGATTGAAATGTGAATTTTGTTCTTTCTTTCCTTAAGGGCATTTTTGGGACCAAAGGACATATTCCCTTACTCAGAAAATAAAGATAAATATGGAAAACCAAATAAAAGAAAGGGTTTTAATGAAGGGTTATGGGAAATTGACAATAATCCCAAAGTGAAATTCTCTCATCAGCAGGTAAGCTATACAGACTCTACAAGTATTTATTGCTTTGAGGGGAGGAGGGGAAATGCAGTAAGTGTTTTCCTGTCACAGGGTAATGACTTATTGCTCCTGTTTAACTGCAGGTTAGACAAAATTTCATATATTTTAAAAATTTTAAATACTGTTTATTATTGGTGTCTAGTATCTATAGCATAAAAATAGAGGCGGGTTCTTTAACTGAAGAAAGATACATTCTTACACCTATATGTATCTTCTTGATATACCTTTGTAACTGTGTGACTGTACTTGAAAAGTGGTGGGTTCTTTGAAGTCTCAGTCACTACAAAACCAAATACATACGTCCACAAGTATCCTTGTAAGATTTCAGTTCATGCTTTCTTAGTGTGCAGTATTTTCATTCTAGCTGTTGGAAGCAATGTGATGTTTGCCTTTTAGCCCCTGTCATGACTTGATTCAATTTTTGTCCATCAGTAGTTCCTTGTTTCCTACCCTTTTTGTAAGACTTCCAAGCTTAAACCGGAGCTATGCAATGCTACCCATAAAAGGACCCAAATTTAATACGAAGACAAAGAAATTCTTATGCTCATTTTGTCTTTGCTTGCTCTAGACATTGTGTAAGCTTTTAGCTTTGCTTTGTATACTGAATGTATACTGACCTTGATTACACTGGGTCTTCTAGGCAATACTGAAATAATAAAAAGAATTACTGTCTTCTGTTTTTATTTGCTGCTTTTGCACAACATGCCAGATTGCCATTTCAGCACCAATTCCTGCTTCATAAGATATCCCACATTGCTGTGTTTCTAGTTTGAGGGAGAACATGGATAAAGATTTAAGGAGTTTCTGAAGTATTGTCAGAAGGTGATGTATTCCAGGTGTACACTTTCTTTTTTGAGAAAGGGAGAGATGCTAAAACCCACATCACAGTGGGAAGGACTGTGGTAATAAGAAGCAGATTCTTTCTACTACTGTGAGATACAAATTGATCCACCTTTTCACTGTCCATTTTGTGGCAATTGAAAATAGATGCTCTGTGGGTGCCCGAGGCAGTTGTGAGCTTTAACTTGTGTGTTACCAGTCATTCTAACTAGGTTAAAATCTGGGTATAAATAATTAGCTGTAAAAAGTTCATGTAATATTTTGTTTCACTGCAGAAATCAGTCACTTTCAGTAGCGTCTGAGACAGTCTTAGATACATCTCCAGTTGGGAAAAGACACAAAACGTTGCCAAGAGATAGGTGCAGACTGTTATCTTAGTGTAACAGCTTTCCTGCAACCTAATCATTTTACCTTCTGAGTTCCATTCAGGATGTTCAGCTTCAGCGACAGCAATTTTCATACTGTGTTTCTTGGTCAGGTTCTGTCTAGAGCCATTAGGTTGCAGTTTTTTCCTTATTTCTTTACTGAAAAGAAAGAAAAAGTATTTTTCCACAGGTCATATTTAAATCCTGTTCCTCCAAGTGAGCCGTAAAATTATGAGATGAAGAAACTTTTCTTAGTAAGGATGTTTTAACTGGAGCCCTGCATCCAGTTCTGGACTACTCAATACAAATTGAGGAGCATGAACATACTGGACAGAGAGACCCGTGAAGGGCCATGAATGTGATGGACTGGAGCATTTCTGCTGTAAGGAGAGGCTCAGAGAGCTGGGACTGCTCAGCCCTGGTGAACTTACATGGCATCTCAGTTTATACAAATATGTGAAGCAAGGGTGCAAAGAGACTGGGTCAGACCTTTTTTAGGGGTTTTCAGTGACAGGACCAGAGGCAAAGAGCACAAACTGAAACAGAAGAGGTTCCCTCTGAATCTAAGAAAACATTTTTTTTTTTTTTTCCTGTGAGGGTCACTGAGCACTACTACAGGTTGCTCAGTGAAGCTGTGGAATCTCCATTCTTTGAGATACCTAGAAGTCATCTGGACATGGTCCTGATCAATCAGCTGTGAAGTTCCCTGCTTGAGCAGGAAGGTTAGATCAGTTTGAATTAAAGAAAGAATGAAATTAAGCAGAATATTCATGGAAATTTTCCTCTGAATTTGCCCTTTAACTGTAGAAATCTTTCCTTTTGATAGTCTTCTCCTTTTACTCTGTGCTAAGCATTATTAAAAGCAAGTTTTAGTTGGAGTAAATCAAGCCCTTTAGCTAGCTTTTGTTTTTACTTGTGGGTAATCCTTGTTGGTTCTAATAGAGTACATCTGCAAAAGGCTTTATTTAACAGCTAAGGTTTTTTTGAGGAGGAGGAGGACTTTTGAATATTTTAGTCAGGGAAGGAATGGATGTTTAAGTGTGTAATGTCCTTGTTTCCCTTGAGATAGTTAGTTTTCTTCTTAGTGCAGTGCTGTGTTTTGCATTTAGTATGAGAATCCTGTTGATAACACTGTTTTAGTTTTTACTAAGTAATGTTTTCTTTTGTTTAGAGTATACAGTATTTAACAACAACTAAAACATCTGAGAGTTTTGAACATGATTCTCATACTAAATCCAAAACACAGCACTGTACCAGCTACGAAGAAGAGAATTACCTCTATCTCACCTGCACCTGGCACTACTGGGGAGTTTATGGAGAAGCTGGTATTTGTTTTAAGGGCAGTAGAGTGCTTGAAATCAGTTTCTGAGACTCCACCATCTTTGCCAGAAAGGGGTATGGTATTGGCAGCAAAACATTCACATCAGGGAATTCGGTGCAGTTCAGTCAGTTGACATACACTTTTTGTTACTAGTTCTGGTAATAAGAAACAAGGACAAAAAAAAGAGTTGGAGAAACATGGTTCCCTCCAGCCACCTCTGCTCTGGCTTTATTGGTCCCCAGTGTCCTCTCTGCATATTGCAGTGTCCCCTGGGTAAGGCAGTGGTGGTATAGGGGACAGTCAGGTGTGAGGTAGTTTGTTTTTGCTGTTCCTTGTTTCTTACTCAGCAGGTGCAGTGTGGGCTCCTCCATGACCTGCAGCCCTACCCTAACATGTACCTTCTGTCTTCCATCTGCCAGTGCTTGGTGTTAGGGGAACATGCCTTGTCTGACCATCCAGAAGCCACTCTGACAGTCACACTTGCCACCACCTGAGCTGGGGCTGAGGCCCTTTGCAGCAGACAGCTCCAGTGATCCCATTAGGTGCCCTGCTAGCTCCCTGCACATACCACACTCACACAGTCAGACAAGGTTTCCTTTCTGGCTTGACCCTGAGTTTGTTAGCAGTCTCAAACAGCTGGATTTTTAAAATAATTTAAGCATGATGCAACCATAGAAAAACAGCTTGAGGTGGGTGCTTTCTGGGTAGGACCCTGAACAAAGGAAGCCCTGGACATTTATCCCCTCACAGTCTAAGCTTGGAAACTGTTGGGTCTCCTGGTTGAGTCCTTGGCTACTGCTGTCTCTGAGTGTCCACTCACCTGGCTGGCCCTTCTTATGCAAAGTTCAAGATCTCTTGCTTCCATCTCCTGCCACTCAGCTCAATCTGCAATGACATGAGCTACCTTCATTAAATGTACTCCTCTGCATGAAGGCAGCTCCTCTGGGGTGGAGCTTGGCTTAGGCAGTGGCTTGTGTGTCCTCTTTCAGTGCCCTCCTTGGCTCTGGCATCTCTTTTGCCTCAGAACCCCATGTGCCCTGTGCAGGCATCTTGTACTGTGCATAACCATCCTTCCATCCCCTCTCCCCCCTCTCCCATTGCCACTTGGGTGAAGGCACTTTCTGTTCCTGGGTGAGGTGGGGATGTCAGTCCACCCCTTGCCAGCCACCTCCCCGGGACTGGTTGTGTTCAACTCAAAGCAGATGGACTTGACACCCATGTCACAGTCACCGGCATCTGCCCACGAGCATGAAGGATGAGCGTAGGCAGTGAGGGATCCTGAAAGTTGAAGGCAAGCAATTGCTTATGTAAAGTGAAAGGTAACTTAGATACTGATGAGCAAATATGCCATTTTCCCAACACCATTTTAAAGTGGAATAATGTATTATGGCCTGCTGATATATTGTACTATACAGTGCGTAGCTGAATGGACTCATTTCTTTAGCTGCAGTCCTGGATTTGAATGTATCTTCAGATATTCCTTGATCTCTCTGTTTTATCTACATACAATTCTTTGATTTTAAAGATTCTTAGAGCCAAGTTACACTAAGAAACACTGTTGCTGTTACTACTGAACAGCAGCAGGGAAGAAAGTTCAGGAGTCAGAGCTTAAAAATTCAGAATGAGTAGGAAATTTTGTGTTTGAGTATGCTGCAGGTATGGTCAGAGGGAAGTGGGTGATCAGGTGATCATGTGAAGGTTTAGGCAAAATTGAGCTTTTAGTCTGGATATAGGATGAAATTGCAGAGGCAGACTTGTCAGCTCTTCGTATAGAGGTATTCACTTGCAATTTTTTCCTTTTTTTTTGTCCTTTTACTGGGCTTATGTCCCAGTCTGGGAGTGTGCCCTGAGCACATGGAGGTGGGGAAATTCAAATATACCAGGAGCAAGATTGAGCAATGAAAGAGGTCAAATGATGGTGATTTAAACAGTAATTCACTTTTATTCACTGTCAAAGAATAGAGCAAGGAAGGAAATAGAAAAGTAGGGAAAAGTGAAGATTTACAAAAAGTGGGAAAAGTAGTCGCCACCAAGAATCTGCAGCATCCCGGAAAGATCCTTCTTTCCTCTGTTGGTGGGTAGAGCTCTGCTGGGACTTGATGCCCACTCATTTCTGTCTTGGCTGAGTCAGTGGCACTGACTGGCAGTTTCACTGCAGTGTGGGGGCCATGACAATGGTGCGTGCATCGAGGTTCAAGACATTCCCGGCATACACCCAGTCCCTGGTGGTGGCACTGGCGTGGGTGGCTGAGGCCCGTTGTCACAGCACATCTTCAGCTGCAGAGTGTTCTGGCACTTCATTGTCACAGTTTGTAAATGCTGCTATTCCGTCTGATGGACCTAAGCAGTGGCAAAATGGGTTGTTTGCTAGCAGTTCTGCTGCATTTTTTTATCTTAGTAAGGCCTTCTGAGAGACATATTTTCTGTTTCATTGCCAGAACTGGAATGTTGTAAGAGCAGTATTGATACTTCGCAGATGTTGCTTGTAACTGCTAGTATGGGAGTTGGAGGGCAGAAAGGAGATTGTAGGTTGGGCTTAAACCCAAACCCACTTCCCCAGTGGGGGGAAAAAGAGAGTCAGGAGAGTTCTGCCAGCTTTATTTGCAATAGCTAGTATGTTAGAGAGAGAAAGCCATTCACAATGTAATGGAAGAAAAAAGAGTAATTTGGGCTTTATCTTGTCTGTTAATAGTTTTAACTTTCAGTTCATTAATTACTTTACTGTAATCCTTTTTCTGCTTACATTTTCAAGAACAAGTAGTTGAACCACTTAGGATTGATAGCATATTTTAAAATGCACTTCTTTATAGTAGCATCACAAGTTGTATTTGACTAAAACAATTTTTTTTTTATTTCTTATCTTTCAGGTATGTTATATTATACATCAGAAAAGACTTACATTGCAGTATGGTGATGTGAAAATGAGTTGTTACAGCATTAGAGCTTGAAAGTCTAATAAATAGAAAAACTAAATTGAAAACAGTGGAAATTAGTGAAATAAGATGTATTTAATACTTGTCCTTCTAGTAAGGGGTTCCTTGACATGATGCTTTCTTCAGTGATGTATGTGGGAGAGTACACCTCAGGTGAGGAGGGGATTTAGATGCCATTTTTGATGTTTTTTTTTATTGAAGCCCCATCCAGCCATTAACACTCCTATCAATGAAACCGTTGAAGAAAGCAGTCAGGAGCCTGCTGAGGGGAGTGAAGAAAAAGCAGGAGCCAAAAGAAAAAAGTGTGCTGTCCCAAAAGTAAGTGATTGAATTTCTGCTTTGTTCTGCCAGAAACAATTTCAAGTCAAAACCATATTGTCAAGTCTTTACTTAAATACTTTAAACTAACCGTGGTTTAATGTTGCAACTGCTTGTGTTTGCTTATTTTCAGATATACTTGCAATAATACTTTTGTCCTTCTGTTTTCCTTTTACAGTGCTCTATATGTTTTTTGAAAATGAATTTCTTTACCAGCCTGTATTTGTATATCATAATACATCTAAACTAAATTCATACAGTACTTCCTAGGCAGGAGAAGTTGGAAATTATAATGATCATCAATAATTAGGTTAACTTTTCCATTTCAGTTTTTGAAGACTTTTTCATATCATGGACAGGTATGACTGTCACTTTCAATTGTGATCATTTATATTGAAAAGCAGAACAGAGCATTAGGGTCTGTCATGGGTCAAGGGGTACTTAAGTGTGTTTGCCAGAAAAAGTTTATAGGAATTGGCTTGATTTAGACCATATCCTTAATTGACTACTTAGGATATGGAGAATTTCATAGCTGTATCAATTCAATTCTTAGGCCAGGCATCAGTATGCTTTAGTTTATACAGAGTTTAGCTTTTTTGCTTTGTACATGTGTGCATACCTTAGAAACCTTCCAAAACAAGATTGTGTTCTCTTTAAATATATTGTATTCATACTAAAAAAAAAAAAATCATTTCAGTCTGAAATATCTTTGTTTCTATTTGCTGATGCAGTACTGGTGACCTCTTACATTATAGTTTATACTGTAAGAGGTGAAGCTTCCTAGCTTACTGTACACTTAACGATTCAGTAGTACACTGGTTTGAACTTCTCTCTATTCTTGAATTTTCTTATGGGGATATTTCTCATATAGCATGGAAGAGATACTGTGTGTTGTCAGCTCTTCTCAGTGGTTTTAAGAATAGAATTCTAAAATGACAAAAATTGTCATGCAGGTGGGATTGACATTTATGGTATTTCTTTTATTTGTAACTCATTTCTGGAAATTACTACTCAACAGGATGAGCAGTGCCCTTAAATTAAGTGTCAGACTATTTTGAATAGACTTGTCTTTATTCTTAACCTCTGTTTCTATTTTGATTATTTGCCAAGATTTAATGTAGTTTTTCTGTAGGTGTTGCTGGCTATTCTTCAGTATTGATTCACAATTGCAACTGAAGAATTTGCAATGTGTCAAATACATAGCACGTGTTCCTTATCTGGGATTAGTGTCCAGTAGCTGTAATAGCTTGGTTATTCAAGTGTAAAAAAGTCCTTTGATTGGAGGGAAAAAAAATTAGTCTACTGGTAGTATACTGATAGATGACATTGAGAATGGTTTTGGTGAGTTGGAACCTGCAGAATTATTGATGGATTATTTCTTCCAACTTCTTGCTGCCTAGAGTTCCTTACTTTAGTACTTACATGTGTGGAATGTAAGGGTGATTTGGGGTCTGTTTGCTATACATTAGCAGTGCTTTGAAACACATAATTTCCTGACAATGTTAGCAAACCAGTGCTGCATTTGTTCTAAGCATTTGCTACTGTGAGGGACAAACTTATTTTAAACTGGGCTGATGGATTAATCAGTCTGCTTCACTCTGAATTTATGCCTCAAGCAGCTTGTGCTAGTGGAGATGCCGATGATGTAAGCTTCATGTTTCTCATGAAAAGTTCTTTTAGGCTGTTCAGTGCTGGCACTGTGAAAGAGGAGCAGGAATACATAAGAGCCATTTAAACATAAAGATGGAATGGAAGATCCTGATTGGATCATTTTGTATAGATTTGTCTAATTAATCATCTTTAGGCAAAATACAAAGCAGATTTCTTTTCTTTTTATACTAGTGAACTATAACATTCTATTAACCAGTCCTTGTACTCTGGTTTCCTTTGGTTTTAGTGAACCAGTAATTCTTCTGCCTTACAATTGTACTCTGTAAAAAGACTCAGTGAAGTTATGTGTCTTCATGGAATTAGAAGTACTGTGTGATAGTTGCTTTGTGTAGTGTTGAAATTTTAAAAGCAAACTAGTTAAAAATGGAATTTTAAAAAAGCTGCTTGAACAAGCCAATAGTATTCAAATTGAGAGAACCGATAATCTTAAAAATGCAGATATATAGGCTGCAAGGAAATGTTGATTATTTTCGAGTAAATTATTACAAACCCTTGATTTTTTTCAAGTTCTAACTGCTTTCCCAAAACCAAAAGTAGTATTTTAAAGGTTTGAAAAAACCCAACAAAACAAAAAAAAGTGCATAAGTTACAATCTCACAAATGATAAAACAATTTACTTGTGGTTTGCTCACTATTTGGCCTGGTTTCAGCTAGAGTAGGGTTGGTTTTCTTCTTAGTAGCTGGCACAGTGCTGTGTTTTGGATTTAGTATGAGAATAATGCTGATAACACACTGATGTTTTAGCTTTTGCCAAGTAGTGTTTACCCTAAACCAAGGAGTTTTCAGTTTCCCATGCTCTGTCAGTGAGCAGGTGCGCAAGAACCTGTGAGGAAGCACAGCCACAACAGGTATCCTTAACTGACTGAAGGGTTATTCACACAGAATCACAGAATGGGTCAGGCTGGAAGGGGCCACAGTGAGTCTGGCTCAACTTTCTGCTCAAGCAGAGTTATCCCAGAGGACATTGCACAGGATTGTGTCCAGATTGTTCGTGTCTTTTACAGTGCTTGGTCATTACACAGTAAAGAAGTTCTTTCCCATGTTCAGGTGGAACTTCCTGTGGATCAGTTTGTGCCCATCACCTTTTGTGCTGTTGCTTGGCACTACCGAGCAGAGCCTGGATCCATCCTCTTAGCACCCTCTCCAGACACTTCTACACATTGATGAGGTCCCCTCTCAGTTGTCTCTTTTTGAGGCTGAACAGGACCAGCTGCCCATTCTCATAAGAGATGCTGCAGGAGAAAGTAATCCAGTATGACCAGCTTTTAATGTGTACCTAAGAAATAAGTGTACCTGCAGATTTAAACTACGTAAAGTGAAGAGCAGCCTGATGGTAATTAGTGTGTTCTCTTTTCACTATAAAATATTTTCTAATGCAGTTTTTTGTCCTGTGTTGACTTGCTTTGCAGTTATCCCCTAAAGGGGATAGTAACTTACCTGCAGAAGCTGAAACAGAAGAAAAGGAGATGGATACTTCAAAGGAAGATGATCTGTCTTCTGACAAAACCAGTAAAGAAGTATGTGAGAGCTTTCTTCTATGTAACAGAGAACATCATAATACAATGTTTATTGGTGTAAATCTATTACTGAGTATTAAGACACTACAGTTGTTACTACTGTGGCACTTTCAGGAGCTGTTTAATTATGTAAAACTTTCTGTGTTCACTCACATTTATACCTCTCACTGAAGCTCCCACAAATTGAAGTTTTTGTCAGAGATGAAGCTTCTAGTCTGATTTGTCTAGAAGTTCAATTAAAACAGGTGGAAAACTTGCCACTTGCCACTTATTACTGTATTGCAAATGTACCTCTTTTAAAGACTAGATGAAGAGTCCAGGCAGACTAAAATATCACTACATAGCATCTTTAATTAGAACAGAGTATTATTTAGTACTTAATTCATTTTTATCTCTCAGGGAAAGTTGTAAGTATCAGATAATCACAGAATCATGGAATGTTTTGGAACAGACCTTAAAAATTACCAAGTTCCAACCCCCTTGTCATTGACAGGTACACCTTTTCCTGGACCAGGTTGCTCAAAGCCCCATCCAGCCATGCCTTGGACATTGCCACGGATGGGGCAAGCACAGCTTCTAAGGGCAACTTGTTCCAATGCCTCACCACCCTCACACTGAAGAATTTCTTCGTAATGTCTAATAATTTTAAATTTTAATACTTTAAAAGCACACAGTGTCTTCATGTGCATTACAAGATTCTTGTCTGAGCTGTGTGCCAGAGGCTTCAGTTGTGTAAAAAAATCATAGAATAAATGAAATATAACTTTGTTTTTTTAAGATTCTTAGGAACATTTTTAATCTTCACAGGATGTGGTGAAAACAAATGATGCTTCTATTCCTAAAGTTGCTAGAAGAGGAAGAAAAAGAAAGGTAACAATATGTTTAATTACTTCACCTTACTGGAATTTTTTGGATGTGATAATACTGGATGTTATTTCCTTTAATGACAGATTATGCATAAACAGAAGTGTTTGACACCCTTCTCCCCCTTTTCAAATGTTTGAAAGATTTGCTGGAATGAGAGTTTTCCTAGAGTGTTTTGCGAGTCTTAATACTTTTTTAACTTGATGTGGAATATGGAGTCCCTGTCTTTCCCAATCATCTCATTACAAATTAAAAAAAAAGACACACTCTTGCTAAACTGCTAATAAAATAGCCTTCATTGAAGCTCTGAAAAATTTCTTTTAACATCCTGATCACATTGAACTAACACCTGAAATACTCCCCTTTTTTCACAAATTTGTGACTTTGTGGTCTCTACAACTAGGAGAATATAGAGTTACTTTGAAAGAGGCAGTTCCAGCTGCTTGCTTAGCATATGCTAGCCTTAATTTTCATGTTGTCACACAGCAAGCCAGATCAGGGTACTGACCCAACTAGAAACTAGAATTAAGTAGGGCAGATCTTAATTTTGTTTGAAACCGCTTACCTTCTGAAATTACAGCTGACAGCAGGGATGGGGGATGAGTGTGAAGTATTCTGTGACCTTAGTATGTTTGTCACAGAAAAGTAGCATGCTGTACCTGTACTCTAGTTGTCCTTTATCCTGGGCACTAAGTTTGTGACTATTTTCTCGATTTGGGATTGGAGAGGGTGAAATTAGTAATGCTTATTATAACCTGTTACTAAGTTCAGAGACTTTTTTTGTGTGTACAAGCAATTGCATAATAACATGTTTCTAGAAGTTTACAGGTGTTTGTCTGAGAAAGTAATTGAGATATTGATGCCATGTGTTTTTTCACTGGTGAAATTCATTCTTTAAATTAGTCTGAAAAGCAAGCTGAAGCTGAGGAAGTAGCAGCAGGGACAGCAACAACTACTGGACCAGTGTCTCCAAAAGTAAGCCCCAAAAGAGGAAGACCAGCAGGTAACTGCAGAAGAATTATTTAATTTTTTTCACCACAGAAAAATTTTAGTAGAATTAGTCTGGGAGTTATCTCCTTCCCCTGAAGTACTGCAGAGTATTTTTGCATGCTAAAGGCAGATTTTGCTAATAGACTGCAGTGAGTAAACATCTCAAATTGGTAAGTTCAGGATATTAATGGATTTAAATCGTTAGTATAAATGTTTAGTCTTCTAAATTAAAGACTCGTTGGTTTGGTGTGCAAGTATTACCTTTAGAATAGGTCAGTCTTCTTTGCAGAATATTGCTTAAGTATAGATTTATGATAGGAGCTGTCTGGTGGTTTTGCTCCATAAAGGTTTGTATTCATTAAAGGTCTATAAAATACGCTGATAGAGTTAGAAGATCCATAAAACACAAAGGTGAGGACTGGGGGAACAAGGAGTCTGTAGGTGGAGTTCAGAGCACAAGAAAAACAAAATAAGAGCTGAAAACACTTTTTCAAAAAGATGTTTAATATAGTCTTTGTCAAATGAAAAGAAAATATAACTGACTTTTTGGAATGTTTTGTTACAACCATTTGGTGATAGTTCTATAGTGCCTGTTTCTTTCAAATTAGCAATGCTCTATTGTCACTTTAATGGTAAGCTTGCAGATATTCTTGATCACTAATTACTGCTTTGGAAGTTCTTGCAGCAGTTAAGTACATTGTATGAGCACCTAGTCAGGGAAACAAATAATTTATAGTCTTCTGTATCTGCTTACAATATAAAAATAGTGGAACCATAATTAAATAGACTTAATTACTTTTGCCATAGAAGCTGTGAGAAAATTAAGTATTAATTCATACCTCTCTGCCATTTCATTACATGGACTAAATATGCATTTTTAATATCTGTGGGTTTATCTTTACAATTTTTTGCTGGTTTTCACTGACTACTGTCAGAGCAGGAAAGGATCTGTAAGAGATGTTTTTGTCTCCTATATAAAAGACCTTTTTGGAAAATATACTATGCAGCCTTTTCTGTTGATGATAGGATTCTTAGAAGTGCTCTGTGCTAAGACCAGAGTTTAAACACTGAATATTAGGTGTTCTGACAGCACAGTCACTGTAGTACTGGCAAGCATTTTAGGTACATAAGTGCCAAGAAAGCAGGTTGTTCGTCTTACTCCTAACAACATGATGAGTCTAAGGAAATGAAGATGTTTGATCTGCACTGTAGTATGGTGATAGAACTTCTTGACAGGGGTTTGTTAGCCTGAAAAGTGATGAAGACTCCAAGATATGAGTAAAACTAGTGGACAAACTGTATAAATGTAGGCATAAATGACTGCTTTTCATTCTCTAATTTCAAGTTGCTCATTATCTAATTTAAGACTCGTCTTAGTTACGCAATGTGTGAAACAAATCGCAACTGCATAGATTACAGAAAGCACAAGAATTAGTAGCTGGAGCCTGTGGCTGGAAAGCATCAAAGTTTTTAATTCACCAGTCAGCTAAGAAAACTGCCAACACTAACTTTTCAAAGAGATTTTGATTAAGTTCAGTACTCAATTAACACTTAAATTCTGTACAGTAATGAAGTTAAGGTGTATATATCTGTTGAGTATCTTAACACATAGACAAGGAACAGATGGTGGCTGCGGACTAACCTGTTACTTCTGTATAACTGCTAGCTTCTGAAGTAAAAGTTCCAAAACCAAGAGGAAGACCCAAGTTGGTGAAACCACCATGTCTTTCAGAGGGTGACTTGTGAGTTTTTTCTTAATATAAAGCTTCTTCATTGTCAACTGTGTTGCTCCTTATGTTAAGACTTGAAAATTATTACTCCTGACAGATTTTTGCCCCTTTAGTGTTCAGCATAAGTTACTATTTGAGTAAATGTTATTATAATACAGAGTAATTCAAGGAAGGACATTTCTGAAACAGGAGAGACAAGATCTTAATCTTCCTAATTTGCCTAATCTGTACAAAACTCCTCATATGATTGCTGACTGAAGAGGAAAGATATTTATTAAGAGAAAATACATCACAGAAAAATAAAAGTGTTTTTCTTTTCTTACATTTTTGTTTCAGAAATCCCTTCTGATGAAATTGCAACACCGTTAGTCACCTGAATTTTGGTTTTGTTGTCTTCAGTTCTTATGTCAAGTCTAGTTCTTCTAAGTAACTCAAGGAAAAGTTGAACATAGTTTTAGCTTTGTATAAATTAGCAAATGCACAGTTTTGGAATAAGAACAACTTAAATAAGTATACTTTATAAACCTAGTTTACAGTGTATGCACTCTGGGTCCTACAGACCCATCTGTGTGTGGGGAAATCCACTGAGCATGAACTTCTTGGGTTAGGATCTATGCACTTACATTAATGTTAGCTTCATTAGGCTCTCCATACTGGTATTTGCTGAGGTTTCTTCCCCCACAGGTAGTGGGTTTTAATTTTAGAGAGAGAGTATTTTCTGATGTGTTGTTAAGTGATTTAACTTCATAATTTTACTATTCTGTGGTTCAAAAGACCCAGTTCCCTTAGTTAGAACGCTGTTCTTTTAAATCACTGTAGATAATGGATGTGATGCCTAAGTACTCGTTTTGTTTTAGTGTTAATGAGGAAGAGAAGGCAAAGAAAAAAGGACCAGAAGAGAAGCCCAAAAAGCAAGGGAAAAAAGATGAGGAAAGTCCAAAGGAAGAGGAGAAATCAAAGAAGGAATTTGATAAAAAGGAAGGAAAGAAAGAGGCTGAACCAAAAAGGAAAAACGTTGCAAAAGTGGGTTCTGCATCAGCTTCTGATTCTGAAGATGAAGGAGAAGAACAAGAAGGGGACAAGGTATAATTTTGCTTTATTTTATAATTTATTATAGAGGAAAGTAATATCACTGCAGATCTTTGTCCAAGTTAATGCTAGATCTTAATGAAGGCAAGAGTCTGTTGTGGCTGGCATACAGATGTGTAGAATAAAAGTTTCAGAATTATATTTTTATCGAATACTTCTTTCAGGAACTTCCAGTATTTTCTAAGAAAAGTATCTTTTCTGAGACACTTAGCTTTTAACAAAGAATTTAAATGTCAAGAGGCTTTTGAGTTTTTTTTAATCTATGTTCCTTGGAAGATAGTGTTTTCCTTGGGTGCATCTGGAGAATGTGTGGCTTGAAATCAAATTTTTGAAAGGTACAAAACTGTCTCTAGCCAACAATTTGTAATGTTTTCATTTTTTGGTGCTTTGCCCTCTGGTGCTTAATATTGAAAAGAAAAAAGGAGAGAGGACTAATGAAATTGTGTTTAGCTTCAGGGAAAGCCAGCGTTTGTCTGGTTGTTCCACGGAGTAGAGTTGTTTCAAAGATATTTAGTGAGAATAGTTCACCTGTTTACAGAAACAATAATTTAATAATCTTACTTTCCTCTTTCCAATCATAAAATGCCAAATGGAAACAGAAGAAAAAAGGGGGAAGAAGCTTTCCCGTGGCTCACAGAAGAAACACTGTGAGAAGCCAACATGAGAGAGAAGTAACAGATAGAAAGCGTAAGCAAGAGGAACAGACAGAATCTGAATCGTGAGTATATTTTAACGTGTGATGCCCCCAAGATGTAGGTATACATTGAACCTCACAGGAGGTGAAATTTCTGGAAGACTTCCATACTGGTTTGCTCTGTGTTCTACTGTTCTCTCCCTTTTGGTTTTCTGTCTTAACTTCTTTTTGAGGGGAGGGTAAAAAGCTCCATGAACCAAAATGTTCTTTTATGGGAGAATAGGAAGAATGGAACATAGAAATTAAGTGATGTCAGTCTTTCAGTGATGTAGAATCTCCACCAGAGGACAGCTGGTGTGGTTTTTTAGAACTAATTTAAGAATATCCATGTGAAAAGGGATCAATGTGAAAAACTGTTCAGGATAGCCATATATTTTTCTTACAATTTTTAGATTAAATTGGTAGGACCTGGTATGTCCTATTAATCCATGGTTATGGATTTTTGATGAGGTGTGGAATGCATAGGTTATCAGGAAAGAATTTCTTTCTCTGACAGTTGAAGCACATGCTGTCAGACAGAACAAGGAAAAAATAATTAGTCTAGCATTGCAAAGCCAGTTGACTGATACCAAGAACAAACTGCATTTAGAGGATTACTTGAATCAAACATAAGAATAGAGAGAAGATCCCACCAGGAATTTGAAGAGTAGGACAATAGGAAGAAATCTGACTCATTTGCTATTCTGCAAATGCGTGAAGAAGCTGCACCCCAAGAGCTTGATTTTTTCATCCCCACCATTGGTGGGAGGGCAGAAGAAAGGGAGAACAAGGTAAAAATTTGGAGGAAAGGAAGAGGATAAAGGTCCCCTTTACCTGTAATAAAAAATTCCTGTCTTTTTCGCATTCTCTGACAAAAATGTAGTTTGTTTGGGTATTTTTTCTCTCACGCTTCAGGTCTTTTTCCTCTTCTTCCTTTCACCCTGTGGAGACCTAACATAAATACTCTACCTACTTGTGGCAAACCTAAGCATTTCCAGTTTCAGTGATACTAAATAGCCTTATCATCTTAGTAGCTTTTAATATATCACTGTTTAACACATGCTGATTTGATTTGGGGAATCAAACTGTCATATATTGATTTAGTTATAACAACCAAATTTTTACTTTTAAATAGCAGTCATATTTTATGCATTGGAGATTGGATAGAGTTTTGTTTCAGTGAAATAAAGGAGAAGTAATTAGTGAATGCATAATGAATTTAATTATAGTTGGTAACTAATACCACAAAACTCCATATTGGTAAAAAGTAAAACTGGAATAGGGTGATATGTGTTTTGATTGTTTTGCTCATCAGCATAGTTTCCATTTTCTGATAGCTATTTCATTAGTATTTGTTTAGTTAAGGTGCTTTGTACACCATTCTGTACATATACAGAGTTTATGTGTACTGTTGAGATTGTGCTGCCAGTTGAAGCAGACAAGTTTTGTGTTCTTCATGACAGAAACATGGAAGACAATAAGACATGCAGGCCTACACGTTTTATGTATGCATATTAGTATGACAGGAAGAAAACTAGTCACAGAACATTTAGTCATTATATGCTGAAATATACAAATTCTAGAAGTAGGCTTTTAAATCCCTCAGTGAAACAAAACTGAGGGATTGCTAAACAGAAGTTCATTATGTTCTCTGCATAAAGAGCTCAAAAGCTTGTTTCAAGGATTTCTGCCTGTGTTCCTTCTATAACTGAAATGGAGACAAATTTTTTTGTTGTTTCTCTTGAGTCTCAGCTTTGTTTTTGGTGATACAGTTGGGGAAAGATGAAGGAGGTTTCACTGCATTTGTAATAAATGATTTTTTCTGTATTACTACTTTCTTCAAAAACTTTTAAATTATTGCCGATACATTAATGGCCAATTGTGAGATATGTATACTGTTACAATCAATTAATTGAGAAAGTACTCATATAGGAACTGATTTTGATAATTGATCTCTCCATAAATTCCCTGTGGTAATGGTAAATTATTTTACTCCTTTTGTCATTATAATTAAAGTATTTTCTTTCTCTATAAGTTAGTTCCGTATAATGCCCTTTTACCAGTTAATATGTAATGCTAATATGCAACAAAACCCAAAATACAGTTTGGAAATTAGTTGTTTTTAAAATCCTTTAATTTGCAGCTTCTAGAAAAATAGAGCTCTGAGTATGGAGGATTTATCAGCAGTATCTTAGCTAACTAGTTTTTGTTACATTTTTTTCCTTGAAAATCAGGGTTTGGCTCTTTGTGGTTTTTGCATGCTAATGTTTTAGTGAGATCATACCTGAAAATACTGCATCTCATCCAAAGACTGGGGGGAAAAAAAGCAGGCTTTACATCATTGTAAAAACATTTCAACATTTTTGATAGGCAGAATAAAGAAGAAGGCAAGAAAGCAGAAGTTAAGAAGATTGAGAAGAAGAGAGGTTAGTTTAAAGAAACCAAACAGTACTTTTTGGTCATTTTATATTTTGAATGGAATTTCTTCCTGGATAAGATAATGTCTGCTGAGGGTGGCTGTGTGGTCTCAGTCTGAGATGTTTGATCCATGATTCTTTTTTCTGTGAAACAGTGCATTTTTGTCCTTCTGTGTTCTTTCTGCAGTGCAGTGGAATAGAACAGGTCTTTGCTATTCTGACTTCACTGGCATTCGAGCTTTTAAACCCCAATCTCTGCTGTTTGTGAACACAAGAAAAAAGCTTTTATTCTTTTGATATAAATCACTTCAGTTATTCCTGTCAGCTTTTCCTTTCTATCTTCTCATAATGCAAGACTCTGAGGGACCTCTTGAAACTATTTAGATACTACCTCTCACTAAGTAGGAGGCTTAGATTCAGATTACTATGGTCTTGTCTGCTAACCTGTGCCTGCAGACTGACCTTCATAGGGATAAGTAATTCCTTTTTCAGTACTCCCATCTTGGAGGGAAATCCAAACCACTGTCTGTAATTTGTAATTTGCAGTATAGTACAGATCCAGTGGCATGGACTCCAGCCAACCCAATGTTGCAGCAAGAGGACAAATAAAAACTATCCAAACCCATCCAAGATGGGTTTGACTTAAGGGCAACTGCTTGCATTATTGTTCAGAATACATACCAAATCCAAGCAGGCATTCAGCATGTGACTTAGGGAATGCCATGTCTATTCATCTTTCACACTTGTGAAGCATGTGTACTGGGAACATTTTATTGGGATGGATTTGGACTGTAACTTGAATCATGACCAATTTACTGAAAACAAACCATCTGTATCCAGGTGTCCTGTCATTGAAGGCCTTCCAGCTTTGTAACTCTTATTATTTATTAAACAACTTCTTAAGCTGGCCTACCAACTTTGTAACTCTTAATATTTATTAAAACAACTTCTTAAGCTGGCCTGCAATTAGAGGGTGACAGCTGTGTTTTGGAATAGAAAATTCTTTTCAGTTCTGATTCCTAAGGAGAAAACTGCATGAGTTGCCAATAATGATCAGTTTTAAAAAGCTGTGTACTTTTTTGTGATTGTATTTATGTGTACACGTGTATGTAGGATGCCTGTCTATTTTCTTCTGCATGAGGTTCATACTTGTGGAATCATTTTGGCAAAAGCAAACCTGATGTGATTAGCAAATATTCATGAGTATTATTTTTAATCTTCAGAAACTTCAGTGGATTCTAGACTTCAAAGGATACATGCAGAAATAAAGAATTCCCTGAAAATTGATAATCTTGTAAGTATATAATTTTTTAAACTGATTTGTGTGTCAAATTCCAGTAGGAAACACTTGGCATATGTTCTTGTTTTTAATTAATATTCTGAAAATGAAAGAAATTCTTTCCATATGAAAGATAACTGCTGCTCAAATGTCGTTACTGTGGGCAGTGAAAGATGAGTGTCAGCAAATGAAATTGGTTTTGTTTGAAAATACCACATAATAAATTATTTACCAGAAACATTCAGATGGAATACGTCAAATAGAACATCTGGTGCCAGATCAGCTTGCTGAGCCGTGTGGAAACACCAGGACATTGGATGCAGAAGCGGCTGACTTCCTGATACAAGTGATTAGGGCTCCAGTCCACTGACTCCACTCACTGTCAAGGGAAATCTGCTTGTCAGGGTTTTGGATTTGGAATGTTACTGACAGATGTTTGAGGCCTTCTGGCCTTAGGACCATTTGTTTGCTGCTGCGCGTTTTCAGCTTGGGCACCAGTGATACCAGTCAGGGGACACTTGGAAAGTATCAAGCATAACTGTGTGACTGAGGGTAATGGTAGAGGTATGGGGACCCAGGTGGTGATCCCTTTATTGAGGAAAAGTCTTGCAAAGGAATGGATAGGTGTGTGAGGAGGTGGCAGTATGCACCCAAAAGTAGTGCTGCCAAGGGGCTGGCCAACCTGGTTAAAGAGCAGCAAACTAGGAATGGTAGCGGAGGAGGAAATGGTGGAGCAGTATGGCAGTCAGATATAAACAGATGTCAGCAGGGTGATGTAAATGGGCCTTGTAATCAACAAAATTCATTTGCAGAACAGGACTGAAGTGGCATGACCACAAGCATCAGCACATTGAAGGAGGAACTGCTGGCACTTCAGCATAATGAGGAAAACTCTCATAACCTTTCTGGAACATCAGCACAACTATGCTTTTCTTAGGGGTGGCTGTACACTGATACATACAGTGTGAGGAGCAACCATGGGAAACTGGACATCTGTCTGCAGTTGCAGGGCTGTAGTTTCATTGGTATCAGAGATTTGGTTATAAGTGAGGCGAGCCTTGCCTTATATGTTTATAGGCTTTTTAGGAAAGATGGGTGCTGGGAAGACAAGATGAGGATAATTTTATATGAGAGACCAGTTGAAATGTGTAGAGCTTTGCACTGGGACAGCTAATAACCCAACTGGGAACTCATGAGCCAGGATTAATAGGCAAACCAAAATGAGTGACATCCTGAGAAGTCTACTGCAGATCACCTGATCAAGGAGAAATATAGTATTAAGTCATCTTAAGGCAATTGGGAGACACCTTTGATTCTAACTGGAAGCTTAAAACATCTGGTATTTGCTGAAAGGCCATGGGGATTACACAGCAATGCAGAAAACTTCTGCAGTGCCATAATTGCCTAACACAGGTGATGAAGGGGCTGATAAAGCAAGACACCCTGTTATACCTGCTCCTCTAAAGAGCAAAGATCTGGTCAGGCATATGAAGGTCAGGTGCCATGGAGAAGGGAGCAGGATGAAAAGGATCATAGCCCTGGACTGAGGAGAGCAGACATGGACCCCTACAGGGATCTGCTCGTAAGAATCTCTTGAGAGACCATGCTGGAGGGAAGAAAGGACAAGGATATCTGTCTCACTTTTAGGGATTAGCTCCTTCTCAAGGCTGATTAATCTTCAAGTCTAGGAAAATGGGAGCCTGCTGCTGAATGGGATAGTGTAGTGGTTTCAGTTCGCCTATTCAGGTTTGTGGCTAAATGCTAGCACATTTACTTAAATTTACTTGATTGCTTGTTGTGAGATGAGGATTAGGAGTAGGCAAAGCAGGCTCAAACTTTATAAAGTACAAAGAAGTTTTATTAATATAGCTAAGACAAAGGGAAAAGAAAAAAAAACCCAAGAGAAACCAGAA